>JAVFBX010244179.1:0-10300 GCA_034783855.1 Mopalia kennerleyi | reverse complement strand
GGTATAAAGTTATAAACAGATGTGTGAATGACAGGAAATTTAATATTATAAACAGGAGATATGTGGGAGACAGAAGGTATAAAGTTATAAACAGATGTGTGAATGACAGGAAATTTAATATTATAAACAGGAGATATGTGGGAGACAGAAGGCTTATAGAATAAACAGGAAATGGTTGAAAGACAGTAATATAATGAATTGATGTTATATCCCTTACATCAAGGTGTACAAGACAAAAAGTACAATGTTTACAGGAGATAAACAAATAGGTTCATGCCACAGTATAGCTGAATTACTGTTGAATATGGCACAAAACACTAATCAATCAATCAGGAGGGGTAAAAGACAAGAAATACAGCGTTTACAGATGTGTGAAAGACAGTTAACAGAATTTCAATAACTCACAAGACAAAACCAATTATTTATTCATTAGAAAATTTGACTGAGAAAAACAACAAGAACTATCTTTTAATCAGGAGCTGTGAAAGACAGCAATATTTAATTAATCATTTAGATATGTGAGAATAAATACTCTCATATTGAAATAGATGTCTGAAAGACGGCAATGAAAATTTAATCAGAAATGTGCGAAGGACAATGCTTATAATTTTTCCATGAACATACTTTTATTGTGTGAAAGACAGAAAAAATAATTCCATCGAGGGAAGTTTGATTGAGGATAAAGAAATAATCTTGCATTGTTTGATTATCTATCCATGATAAAAAATATAACTTTGATGAAATACAATGTATTAAATCTATCAAATAACAAAATATTTTGTTTGACTTTCCAACATATTTCATTTTTATTTTTAGTTAATTAACTAAATTGTGTATTTAAATAAGTACATGTATATAGAAGTCAACTGGAATAAGTGTATTATACAATAGCTACAGACAATATTATAACTCATTTAAATTTCTCCCTTTTATTTGCCTACATGTATCTTTGTTGTGGGCCATATGATGCAAAATAGACCTGCAATTTTATATTGGCCTGCAACATTTTTAGATACCTTCCTAAAAAGTACTCTCTACTACAAACATTGAAATGCTGTTCGTGCTGACAAAGAAATTAACTTCATACAGTAGTCCTAGAAAAGACTTATAGCGAACTTTGGAAATTTGGTATAATATTTCAAATAATGTACCAGACTTTGGACCAACAGGCAGTTTATGGACTGGTCATCCACAAAAACTTTGCTTTCATCCATATAACTCTTTATATATGATTGACGCAGATTATCGTAGGACCCGCAGTCCCCTACATTATTTGTTAAATCATACAGGCTGATACAGCTATAGGTGTAAGGAATATTGTCTTGTTAGTTAATATGGTTACAGAAGAAAGTTTTATTTAGTTAACAGGGTTAGAGAAGAACATTATAGTTCAGCATTTAAACGAAGATTAAATGTTACTTCTTTATTTGTGTTTCTAGGGACTTCATTTATTTTATTGGTATCTTATTTTAGGTCGCTATACAATAAAAACTTTACAAGATGGACCAATAGAAGAAAAGAAATATTTAATAACATTAGAGGTAAAGGGGGTGAGTGCCCAGGATGGAGGGAACTACACAGTCACTGCCAAAAATTCTCTGGGAGAGAGCAATGCCAACATCAAGCTCAATTTTGACAGTAAATATGCTTTTCTCAATATCTACTAATTCTCTTTGTGATTCTGTGTTTGATGATATTAATGTTTAAAGTCCATTGAACAAACTTATTTATTTTTACCTGGATTCCATACATATGTTGTAATTTTTCCTAACTTAAAACTTAATGTTTCTCTGATATAATTTACCCCACAGTTGTAGCTGGTGACCTCATTTGATAAGATACATGTATAATGTAGTACATCAGTGTGCTATGTAAAATATATATACATATATTATTTTGTTTTATTGTAAAAGTCTTCTGAGCATGAGCATAGTACCTAATAACATTGTTTATTTGTTTATTTATTTTGTTTATAATATCTGCCAATGGAGTGTCATAACATAAACTTGTAAAGATGGCATAAAATGACCGATAACTGAATAAATCTACATTCATGTTATTGCATTGTCATCTCTACTGGATTTATTATTAGTAATTAGTGATCATAACATAAAGCTTTATGGGTTACAACTTCTGATGTACTAGTCTTTAGTGAGTAAACAGTGTAAACAAATGTTGCCTTTTTATGTGCAGATAAAGAGGAACAGGGCGACAAGGGCGCCAGGCCAGTTTTCACCAAGAAACCAGCCATCCGACAAGCAGGAGAGAAAATCATTATTGAATGTTCACTGACGTCAGAGCCGGCACCTACACTAACATGGTACCAGGGAAACACTGTCCTCAAATCCGGTGGACGGTATAAGACTGTATTCAGTGGGAATGGTCCCGCATATAATGTAGGACTTGAGATAGACAAAGTAGGGGTAAATGATGGTGGAGAATATAAGGTTGTGGCCAACAACAAAGCTGGAGAAGCTACTGCTAACATTACACTCAATTTTGAAGGTAATTATAAAAAATCTAGCAATAAATAAAATTTGTACTTGTTGGCTAGTGAATATAATCTAATTATAAAAGTGGTTGACATGCCTCCCTACTTATCCTACTTCAGTGTGCAGTTAACGGATTCGAGTCTGTTTGTGGACCAACAGGTTTATGAGACAGAGTAAGTCACATGATGTGGCTCCAGCAATTATGGGGGTGGTTTTTAATTTTACGAGTTTTTTCACCCTTTTCCCCCGTATTTAAGCAAGGGAGAGTGGGAAATGGAGAAGCCATGATCAGAAAAGTGAAAAACTCTTGAGTTCGACGTTGAACACCAATCAACAAACAAATATAACAAAATTGCTGAATTTGAAATTATTTTTTCAGTCATTTTATCTTAATTGTTTCACTTATTTTTGTTAGAAGGATGACTGTGTATTATGTTGGAACATCAATTGTCATATTTTGTGCCTAAAGTAATGCTTTATCAAAGTAGGCCTACTTGGTGAATTGATGCAAAAAATAACCCAACATGTTTCTTAACTTAAATCACAATTCAATATACATGTAATGCCATTCCCCTGTTTACACTATATTTTGTAAATAGTACAATGTGGCCTGGGAGTGTAATGAAGTGTATATAAAAAGCAACTTTAAAAGCTTGTCTTTCAGAGTTACCTCCCATATCAAGAAAGCCTAAGTTTAGTATAGTTTAGTAATCTTAATCCTGTTAATTTTATAATGTGCTATTTATTTTTTATGTTTTCAGGTGCAAAGAAGCCAAAGTAAGTTTACATTATTTAAAACATTTTTTTTACAAAATCGCTTAATTATTATTATATACAATTATATTTATGTAATACAGTATTGGATGCAGTGCATATTCACTGGTAGTTGTCATATTGTCATTGTATGTTAATATAGATTAAAGAAACTAATGACTTCTTACAAGCAGAGGCCTGTAAGTGTGCATGTCATTAGATTATTTCTTAAGTAGTTCATTTGCTTTGTCAAATCATATTTTTCATGATATTTCATTGTAAAATTGTTTCTGTTCAAGACCAAATAGTAACTCACAGCTATAATTTGTAACTTTAAGGTCATAAAATGTTTGCCTGACATTCTGAATAGTATGAAATATTTTAAAGGAGGATCTGTTTTGATATTTCCAATAATAATTCACAACTGTGTTTGTTTTGTTTCTCAGAGCTCCTGATGGAAAAGCTCCACATTTCCTACAAAAACCTGCAATATCTCAACAGCAAGGTCTATTAAATATGACGTGTTCACTGGAAGCCAAACCAGCACCTCAGGTCAGGTGGTTTAAAGAAACAACTGAAATCAAACAGGGAGGGAGATTTCAACTGACATGTGAAAAAGAAAAAGGAAAAGAAGATATTTACAAATTAATGTTAACAATTAAGGTAAAATAACGATCTTTTTAAAGGGAATGTTCTGCAAATTTTTTTTCTATAATGTATTACAATTACAATATACCAAAATCTGGTCTAAAATCATGAGGAAGTGTGTGTTATTGTTGACAGGACCCTAAGACAGAAGATGGAGGATCATATAAATGTACAGCCTCTAATGAGTTGGGAGAATCAAATGCCAATATTGCACTCAACTTCCAAGGTACAATATTTTAATTAAATCAAAAAAATTTTAAAATACTATAATAAACTGATATCTTCTTCATGTTTTATTAGATTTTTGTTTCTAATGAAAAACAATATGTTTCCGAGTAATGCAGTGATATAAACATTATGTAAAGTTTGTTGATGCTAAACAAGTATTTACAAATGAAATGTGAGTTTTGATTATTACGAAAACTTATGTTTCAAACTGTAAAATTGATGATAATCTGTAATAGAATAAAATCAAAGTCAATGAAACATGAAGTTACCTTTTGTTTTCCTTTCTGAAGGGGGACAGAAACCTGAAAAGATTCCTGGTGGAATTCCACCTACATTTAAAGAAAAACCAAAAGTGGTACAAGACCCCAGTGGAAAGAAGCTAACGATTGAATGTAAATGTACTGCCAACCCTGCTCCTACCCTAACCTGGTACAAGGGAACTACTGTTTTAACAGAAGATGCTCGTCACAAGATGAAAATGGAGAAAAATAACAATGATTACAGCTTGTCGCTAGATATTTTGGTAATTATACATTTTCCCTTTTTTGTCAAAAATTGGATGTCATGCTTTATCCACTTTTAAGATTGATGGTAAAAAGACATGTATTCACAATTTCAAGTGTGTGGTTGGGCTACAGATTGGCTGGAACACAAGTGCCCTTGAGGCTAAGGGTGAACAGTTTATTCAATTTACCCAACACAACCCCAAGCAGATCACCAAACAGATTCTGTTTTGAACACTTGAATACAAAATTTGCCTATACTTTCATGGTAAAGTAAAAAAAATGTTCTTTAGAATAGGAAAGTGTCACATTTGAAATCAGACAACATATTTAATTTTGATGTCAAACATACTCTAATAATCAAAGAATGTTTTAACTCATTGGTTGTACTGGAGAAGTTTCCATTCTTTTACAAAAAAGCCAGATAATGTTTGTATAAAACAGTGCCATAACCATTTGTCCTCGATACTAAACCTTCATAATCCTTTGTTTATTGACAGAATTTTACAAAAGCAGATGGAGGTCAATACAAGGTCACAGCTAAGAATGAAATGGGAGAGGGAAATGCTAATATTAGTCTTAACCTAGAAGGGTAAGTTATATAAGTCTAACCAATTTTTTACAGAATGATTTATACTCTGTTATTGGTAGACAATTGATATATATATATATCTGGAGTGTTAGGCCTGTAACCCCAAAGTTTGGGGTTCAAATCCAGGTGGATGCAAGCAAATTTTTTTATCTTCATTTATCCCATATATATTCAGCAGACACCATAATTGTGGTAAGGGACATTTTCAATTAAATTATCAGCCGTGGGTTTTAATATTAATTCTGTTAATTGTTTTTCGTTTCCAGACCAAAGGAAGCTCCACCAACAGTTGTAGGGAAACCTATTATAAAGTTAGAGGATAATAACACTAGGGTAGTTGTTGAAATTAAGGTGAAGACAGCCTCCAAGCCAACAGCCGATTGGATCTTCGCTAATAAGCCAGTCAAATCTGGGGGAAGATATTTCCTTGACGTGGCCCATGAAAATGGACACTATGTTATCATTATGGAGATAGAAAATGTAAGTAGCTGGTGTTGTACAATTGAATGTCAGTGGGTTTAAATGAACCTCTTATCTGTCATGTGTTTCAACACCTCCAATGGTATTATACATATAGTATACCTCCAAGCTCTAGACTGATAAAAACAGTCATGAAGTTTTAAAAATAATTGTAAAAGAGTCACAAATTTCCAACTGGCTCAGCAGTTAATTCATTGGTCAGCTGAACCTAGACTATCCAACCTGAAGTTCTCTTATGGGTATGGGGAGTCCAAAGACAGGGGTTTGATGCCTTAGATATTCATCTTTTAAATACTGCTTTACAGGTCCGTTGTCAGTCAAAGCCCAAAGAACAAAAACACATGGTTGTTTTAAGAGAATCATGATTATAATTAAACTGAAACATATTTAAAATTTTGTGGTTATGCCTAGAGTAGTAAGCATACTTTGGTAATGTAAGACTGAGAGAAAACTCAAAAATTTTATGTGCAGAAAGACTGTTTTACTGATCTTCGGTAAATAGATACAGAATACAATATTATTTGGGAAAAATGCGATTTTATTTATATTTATTGTGTCTGTTATGTTTAATTCCTATTTACTGTTGCTGTTGTCAGATTAATGAAAAGGACTCTGGCCCGTACAAGTGTTTGATGAAGACCCCAGGGGGAGAAGTTACAGCTAATGTCACACTCAACCTTAAAAGTAAGTCACCCTGAACTCACACGGCTAGAAATAAGCTTGTCTGACATAATCATTGGAGAAACTGTCATATCGGGTTTAAGATTGTTACAGTTGATCAGACCATTTTATCAGATGAGCTGCTATGATAACCTGTTTTGTAAGCCAGTAACATTGACAGGCACATACTTATAATACTACAGCTACATGAAGTTGAAAGTTGAAATTGAAGAGCTGTAATTCAATTGAGCTATCTTTTATCCCTCAAGCTGAAGAAATCAAGTTTTAGGAGAGAAAAAGATATCAGCCTAAATGATAAATACCAGCATCATATGATGGCAATCGTTTTATCAGCTTAAATGTCCAGGACATCGATTTTTTTTTTCAGAAAAAAAAAATGATCTTGGATGATTATCCATCAACACTAACGAAAAAAAATCAAAATTCAAGATTTATTTTAAATTAAAATATTGAATTTGAAGCTGCATCTTCCTCATTTCACTCACTGTTTTCTGGAAAATCTGTGTATAGATTTATTTGTGTCTTGATTACCTGGATGCCATAATGGTGAGATAAAACCTGAGATCTATATTCTGTTTGCTTTATGTAGCACCCGAGCCAGTAGCACCTAAAGTGAAAGGAGAGCCACCAAATATTACTCAAAAACTCTCAGCACAGGTAAGGAACAATAGTTAAAACCTGACTAACACCAAGCAAATAAACACACAACAAGGTTGTATGTATACATTGTAAAACATTCAGTCAACAAATCTACTGATCCAATACATTTTCATCATGGTCAACAATAATTCAGGGGGGAAAACCCATCTGAAGTTCCGATTTATCTTCAGAGAATGATGTTGGTCTTATTTTGTTATGTGAAGGTTGTGACAGATGGGGACGCTGTAGATCTCATTGCTAAAACCACAGGAACGGAACCTCTACAGATTAAATGGACTAAGGATGGAAAAGAGCTCAAACCATCTAAAATACATGAGATTTCCTATGCTAATGGAACTTGTAGACTTCACTTTCCTGAGATCTTCCCGGAGGATGCAGGAAAATACAGAGTGGATATCGATAATCAATTTGGCAATGCCACTTCTATGGCTAGTCTACAAGTCAATGGTATTTACCAAATTTGTTTTCATGTATTCTAAGATTTAACCAGACATTATTTTATTTAGAATATGGTTAAATCTAACTTTTTTTTTAAGACATGTAGAACTATTGTATAGTCTTTATAATTCACAGAGGAGTTTATATAAATTTTTCCGGATTCCTATCCCAAATTCATCAGAGTATAGAGAGGATTCTGTACCCCCTTTCAGCCTGACTAACACAGATGTTATGAAAATAGTATTGGCATTTATTTGGAATTTCAATATTTCGGGCACCAATATGTTTTCCATATGGTTGCATCAAAATAAATAATCCTGGAATATTGATTTAAATCCGATTATTCATTAGTTTTCAAAATCACTCTACCTGAAGACTGACTTGACTTACTACACATGCAAATATGTTGTATTTAACAGCACTCATATTTACCTATGAAGCACAATGAAATCAGTAAATCCTACAATTTTTTCTCTTTCTGTTAAACAGTCCCACAACCAACACCAGAAGAACTGGTAAGTAATGTTTAACTTATAACGAGTGTGATAATTATTTTCATATTAAAAACCCTAACATTTGACAAGTGTATATAAGGGTCATTAGAAATTGGCTCTCTCTTACGTCATTGATGTACAAAATGCAAATTAGTATTTCTTATCCCTGTGGACATTTTATTTCTCCCTAAAGCAATAGTCTTGTATTATGGAGGCAACAATTTTATGAAAACTAATAACATATCATTTTGTTCCAATTTCGAAAAACAAATTGTATCCTTCAAGTGAAAAGTAAAGTTTCTTTGGCTGTATGCGGTGTTTCCATTTGAAAGGCAATGGTTGAGCCTTCAGCATTGCATGGAAACTAAATAAGATGTTGAAATGCTACATGTAAGATTTGCATTCATAAACTGTTACTTTTTCTATAGAATCTAGTTTCAATTGTTTTTAATATTCCTTTTTTTTCTCTTTTCGCATAAACAGAAGAAGATGCAGCGTAAGAAATTTTGTTGTGTGTGAACAGTGTTGTACCATTTAAAGAATGCCAAGAAATAAGAGTTTTCTGCATGATAGAATTTCTGATCACTTTAGTTTATATGAAAAGTGATTTTATTAAAATTATGCGAATTAAATTGAATTGTGATTGAAAAGGCATAAATGTATCTTTGAACATTAGATGTAGTCATTTGAATTTGAGTTGAAAACTATAGTGTAGAGTGCTAAGTTGAGAGTTTTTCAATGTGATAAGAAATTTTTTTTTCAAGTTTTCTGCATGTTCCATTCTCTTTGAAGTGCTTCTTCTTTGATAAAATTTCTGATCATTTTAGTTGTGACAAGTGATTTTATACAAATTATGCGGATTAAATTGAATTGTGATTAAAAAGGCATAATTATGTATTTTTGAACATTAGATTGTAGTCATTTGAATTTGACTTGAAAAGTATAGTGTAGAGTTCGAAGTTTGGATTTATTCAAAGTGTCTCTGGTTTTACATATTCTTTGGGGCTGAGTTGTTCTATAAATAACCCATGACGAGTATTGACGACCTACACCAACGGTTAGAAGTGAGTGCCCCGCTGAACAACCAGCCCCAGTAGATAAACTAGAATAGGTTTATTCCTGCAGTATGTATCCTCCAGTGTAATTTGTCAATTTTTGAAATCCTGCTTGTGACTGATTTCCCAACTTTGAATGCTCTTTCCTTTTTACCTGCATCGGCATTTTCAGAAAAAGATGATAAGTCAAAAAAGCAGCCAGAAGCTGCAAAGAAAGCAGAAGATAAGCCAAATGATGAAGGTAAAAAGGGTAACAACAAAAAACAAGATAATAATAAAAATTCACCAGCAGCAGACTCTAGGAAGCAACCAGCTTATAAAAAAAAGCCAACGACCATTCTGGAAGAAGGTAAAACAACTATTGCATTGATGCATGTATGGAAGGACTCAAATAAATAAGGGAAAACAGAATGGTTGATAATTTCCACTGTATATTATCACATGATTTGGTTTATTGAGAGAACAGGATTCAGAATGTTCTGTTAAATAAAATTCTCATAATATGCCAGTCTGTAAATTAAAGAATCATAAAAATAGCTTACAAGTTACACCTGCTTCATAAGCATTTTGTCAGCCATTCTGTTTTTCGTATGATTGGTCCCTTTTGCATGGCTTTAAGATTAACATCTTTCTTACAGTGTTTATATGAGAAACTGTTACTATTCAGCCTTGTTCCTCCTATCTGTCTTAACATAGGACTATTGAATAATATATATACAAATAACAATAAGCCTTTGGTAAAATTTGAACTGAGAGTTTATCTTTAATAATACCTATATTTGGTACAGTCATTGTTATTTTTAATATGTAGTCTGAACCAAAGCCAGATTTGAAGAACAATGTTAATTAGGCTAACAATGATGATAGATTAAAGCTGGAATAAAAAATTCATTTATTACATTTATACATGTGTTTTTCTTACATTTGAACATTAATTGAAAGACTTGCATAGAAGTTTGAAATATTGTGAAGGAATGACATCAGGATTTAAATCCACATCTTCTTGACCATGCAGAAGTCCGTTTATACCCAAGATTATATAAGTGGAGATTTATTCATTAACTGCGTGAATAGTTACACACTCGCCCACTCCCTATGAATAGCAGGGAGCCATTAAGGCGTTCCCCAATATCAACTTATTTGCTTACACTTTATCCTTTCGGCGGTTAAACCTGTGACATCTTGTTCAGCCATGTATGACCACTGAACTGAAGTGTTACAATATAAAAAATAAGCAGACAGTTTTTTTTTTCAATCTCATTCTGTTTTATTTGTG
>JAVFBX010244168.1:0-10301 GCA_034783855.1 Mopalia kennerleyi | reverse complement strand
GGTCCCTCGTCACCTCGACTACCTCAAACCTTTTGGATCTCTCATAACAATAAGATCTCGCTTGGCTCCCAGTCTATATGTCACCAGGAAGTCGCGAGGCGGACTCTATACTTTTAGCCACAGTGACGAAAAAATCCAAATGTGCTTACAAATTTGAAAATGTGTAGGTTGGGTCAACATTAAATGATTTTTTTAAGAATAAATAAATGAACTAGTGTCTTTAAAAAGGGAATGGCATTGATCTACAGCGGAATGAAATCATAGCCCATGCATAAAGGAGCACAGGTTAATACATTTTCCCACAAGTGTTCCCATGCGTGGTCTGTACTTTCATTTGTACTGACCACATTTGATTCTTTTAATCTTACGGTGAGATGAATGCATTTTAACAATGCTTTCATGCACATAACATTTTTTGTTGACCTGATAATATTAAATCTTCTCCTATTTCTAACTTTCAAAAAAAATTGCTTGGTAATATTTCGTGCATATTTTGAGAATATCACCAAAACATGAAATGGGTCCTCAACTAAGGTACCTGAGCATACCAAACAGCATCTGGACCTTCACGAAATTTTGAGAAATATCGTTTGAACAGATGTAAGGGATGACCTAATATATAGGCTACGTCTCGGCGTCAAAATTAAATTTATACTATATCGATTAAGTACAACCTAAACCATTAAGTCATTAATATATTGAATTAATGATTTAAAAAGTCGAATTAACGATGTAATAAGCCGAGGTAACGAGTTAATTGAAGAGAATTTGAAATTTGTCCCTGTCCTTTTTCACGGCTTCGTACATTCATTTTATTGTGGCAAAGTACACGTAGGATTACACGTTGGAGTACACGTAGGAGAACACGTACGCATAGGTGTACACGTACGCGTAGGAGTTATTTTTTCTTTAACAAAGTAGATCCCCGTTTTAATTGTAATTCCGCGAGCCTTGTTATCAGTGAATGTGTATGAAAGAAAGCAGTATTGTCAGTGAAATTTCAATTACTATAATAAAGAAATGTTATTGTATATATTCAGTCTAAAATCAGATAATTGAAAACTAACGCGGGTTATTCTATAGCTAGCATCCAGGTAACTTGAGTTATATATTTGACCGTTATACAGAGTGCACGAGGCCGTCAAGTACGAAAAATATACGGACCCCTTAGGCAGGCGTGATTGTTCAAATCTGACAGCTCACCTCTACACAAATTGAATTCACTTAGAACTTAGGATTAAAGTATTACTTTTTAAAACCATCCATTAAAAGTGGGGAGTAGTTTTGGCTTAAACAGAGTAAAGGGTTCGTTTATCAATTCAATTTAGTGGGAAATCTTAGCTATAAATGGATTATTTTACATCGTATAATATAAAGTTTATTGTTATATTCTGTTTCATTTCAAGAAAGCCAGTTAGTGCTACGGATAATATTTTTTGTCAAACGAAATTATCGTAATTTCGAGTAAAATTTCGTAATAACAAGAAACAAAAGTTTTGTAAATGTGAGACTTTTGGTCAGAAACAATGATGAGCTCCAGAAGTGGATCAACACTATACCCTCGCGAGTTCATAGTGAAAGTTTATTTATATATACAGCCGCGGATAAATTAAACGAAATTTGTTAAACGAAATTATCATAAATTCGAGAAAAAGTTCGTTATAACAAGAAACAAAAAAATTTTAAATGTGAGGCTTTTGGTAAAAAAGCAAAAAAGATGAGCTCTAGAAGTGGATCAACACTATACCATTGCGAGTCAGTGACAATTTATATTTATATACAGTCGCGGATAAATGAAGGGAGCTTTGCCGTAGATGGCCACAAGAGGGAGCATATCAAAGAAACTCAATTAGGTCATATCGTTATGGGCGTTTCAAACTGAAGTTGTTCATATGTTTTCTATATAGGACCGACGTCGGTAAATTGGCCGGATGTAAAACAATTTTTTCGGGAGCCAATGAAAGTTTGTATGACGATTCAGACTAGCAACGACTATAGGGGAGACTATGTTTTACAGTGATTTGGTTGGATTTTTTAAAGTATGCAGTCATACGCTATGAATTTGGTTTTCTTTATCAGCGGCTGTATTAAAACTAAGGGTTCGTATGTATAACGGCTGTAGCCTCATGAACGCAATCAACATATGATTTGATTGCTTTGTACTCAACCACCTTATTATTAAATGAATTGTCTTCAAACTTGGGTCATCCGTCAGCAAACATCAAAACAAGTTAGACACCTGGGGGTCACGCTATAACATTTACCCCGCAATAAGTTTACCTCAAGCCATGATGGAGGCGTATCTCTCATCCCGGATTTAATAGGGTTTATCGTACTTTGAGCAACTGTCCCCGGGATGACAGTTAGCACCGACGAGGGTTGTGATCATAAACTAAAAGTTGTCTTGAATTGAGAAAAACAACAAGTTAACTAATGTTATTAACATGATCCCTGTATGAATGAATATCATGCTAGTCAGTGACTGCAAGCTAATTTTTCCCTCGATGTATGGCAAGCCGTTTTATCACTTTAACCTTAATTCTACATATGTCGAATTAGTTTTTCTTTTATTTGACTTATGTACAATTCTTTTTCACTTATGTGGGTTTCTTTTCGTATATGTGGAAGTCATTTTCAGATATGTATATAAAGTCATTAATTTTACATATGTGAAAAAGAATTTTACATAAGTGAAATAGATTTCCATATATGTGTAAAAAAAATATATAGAAGTAATAAAACGGCTTGCCCTACAAACAAAACTGTCTTTCTTTACAATAAAATGATATTTAAGCAAGTTTCGAAAATCTGACAGGCTTTCTTTGTTACACTCAAACAAATGGCCCATCACACAACTATACCAGGGACGCCATTATGGAGTATATTCCGGCTAGACAAGACAACATGGTGTTTTTCTTTGAGTGATTCCAAAAGCATGGTTTTGGTATACCTTTGTCTCGTCTATTTGTAATGCCAGATAGTTACTCTCATGTGACATTTATCATTTTAAAGATTTGTCGGCAGGAAAGTCACAGTGCAAAAAGTAATATAAAAAGGTAACCCATGCGAACGATGTTTTGTTCGTAATTTACCGGCTGTTGCTATAAAAACTGTATATAACTGGCCAATAAATAAAGACATGCAGTTAGTCATTGTGAAAACTCTGTTCGATTAAAGTAAAAGTTCATGTGGATATGCAAATCTCTTTATGTGTTTCACCAATGTTACTACCATAAATCAAACACAAGTTAGGTTCACTACAAACCGTCTCTAAATGAAAACTGGGATAGAACAAGTCTACCTAGACTTTACTCCCGCCATCACTTATGATTTACTCAACTATGTACGATTCAATATAATTGTATGGTTAGTAAATACTCAACTCAACTCAACAACACGAGATTAAGATTTATCCAGAAACTTGTCTGAGACGTTATCTAGAAGATTAAAAGAGTCATCTGTCATCATTGGTCAACATCTCTGTGTCATTGACTCTTTGTCATTAATTTTTTTAGAAATATATATATTTTGAATACATCGAGAGAGAAATGTGCTTGCTTCCACCAGGAATCAAACCCGAGACCATTGGGTTACAGGCCCAACACTCTACCGACTGAGCTACAGAGTGTGTTCGAATGTATATTAAAACATTTTGAGCGAGCAATAAGTAAATATACAATTTGAATATGTTTTTTACTTTTTCAATGTCACAGGTGGTAAACAAGCATACAATTCTGATTAAAAAACTGAAATATTTAGCAAAGTGATAAACCCTTTGCTAAAATCAGGGTTTGAAAACTCCTTAATATTCCAGCAAATAAACGTGATAATAGAGCATGACATAGGTCATTTACAACATAGTAGTGTTGGTTATCAAGGCAGCCATTTTGTCTGTGCTATTGTCATGCATTGTTATTGTAGAGCTGCCTGGATCCTATTCAATATTGATTATATCCATCATGTCCACCTTAAGCCTGTTCTGACATTTCTAATAGCTTTTTCACAGCTGTGTGTGCAACCAGTCACATGACATCTGACAATACACATGTTCACATTATATTTACACTGTGCTGAATGAACAAAATAAACACAAATAAGCAATATCAGAAAATCGTAATGTGCAGGTTAAGAATCGCTGTCACAAGCTTTCAATCTTAACATTATCATTTTCATGTTGATATTAACTCAATGTCCTAGAAAGCTTTGTTTCAGATGATGGGGTGTCTGTATGATGGGGGGAAGCAATTAGATTAGCACAAGCCTTTACAATAGCACCCCCATTCAATAACAGTTCTTAGTTGATTGATTACGGTCTTGCTGGACCCCTTGGCCAATTTCCAGAACACCCGTTGTATTTGGTCTCTTATGCAAATGACCATAAATATGTATATATTTGATGAAAGCTTGAATACTCAGGATTACACATTTGTGAATGTGGTGAAAATCAAATTATTATTTCTAACAATATTGCAAAATGAGTAAATGTCAACAGAAAAAAATAGACTGAATTTTTCATGGTTTATTTCAAAGTACAATAATGATAGGACTCAATAAATTGATTGACCGAGCAGAACAGTCCTTGAACGTTGCCCCATTTTAAACTTTTTTTGATTAGAACGATACCAGTGGATTTTTGTGTCTATCCCAGCTGAGAAAGTCTTATAAAAAAAGTCATTTGAAAAAATCATTGAAGATTTTCTAAAAAACAGGAGGCACCATTTACTAGATCGCATCGTGCTCTTTACAACAGTACCAATTTGAAATTTTTAACATGAATAGTTTTCTAGAAATACGCCTTGGAAAATGTGTGCTCATAGTATTAGCCAGAAATCAAGAAGAGGGTGTCTCAAATCACCATTTTTACCGAAACAGGGTGTCTCATTTTACAATTCCCCTATCTTTCCCATGTTAAATTTGACTGAAACAGGGTGTCTCAAATGGCTTCTTGGGTGTGTCAAAGACACCCAGACACCCTTCTGTATGCTTAAAACTGAAGTGCCAGAAATAGACAGTTTACAGTTTTGTGACTTGAATACATTGATCAAGGGAAAACCCAATTTAACTGTTTTTAATTAGAATTTCAAACTGTTTGTAATTAGAATTTCAAACTATTTGTTAATTAGTGTTTTACACCGTGTTCAAGGGTATTTCTCTAATACACTGTATGTCATAGGTGCAGCGACTTAGCCAGAAATCAAAAGTATGGTGTCCAACATGGTCATTCTGCTTCCCATTACAGTTAATGGTATTTTCTTTTGAACATTTTGTCCCCAATATTGAATACTTCAGTCTTGAGTTGTCCTTTCAGATTTTATATATTTCTTGAAATTCGATATTTATATGTTGATGCAAAATGTACATGTATTTCCTTGAAACTGAAAATCTTGACTATTGTTTGGCTCATAAAATATAAATCCGATATACAATCACATGTAAAGTGAGCCATAGATGTAACTTGTGTCAGTTTTTAGTTCAGAATACAAGTAAATATGGTCCAACGTTATTCAACTTGTCCTAATGGCATGCACCTGCATTGGTTATTGTAATGTACAGGTAAGAATAGGAACTAATTAGTAAATGCTTATGTATTGTACGAATGACACAAATGTGAGATATGATTAGTTCTATGAACTGCTTCATCAAGCTTTTATCATATCTAGCGATACACAATTAGTGCTGCAAATTACTTTGACACAACTGGACTGTTACATAATGCAGAAGCCCTGGAGTTGTCTACCAATCAATCAAAGTCTCCCATTCCTAAGAGGCTAGCCAAGATCAACATTGGACTAACACAACACCTGAGCAGAGCCATCCACTGTCATTAGCAGACAACTGTACAAAGACATATACAGAAATTGCTATGGGATGTTATTACTGAACTTGAAAGAAAAATCTCAGAAACTCATAAGCAAAACTTAATTCGGATAAATATTGTGGTATTATTTTTTTTTGACAGTTGTCATGGTTGTATGATCGAAGCTGTTGTTCAATAGCTAGTATACAGTCTATCTGTGTGTAGGGGTACTGAGTTTGTTCCATTGGGGTTTTTGGTTAGGTTTGTCACTTAATATCTTATAATGTGCATTTTGAGAAAGAGTGAAGGAAAAACCCTCACTTCTCACTGACAAGTTAAGATGCTAAATTGTCACAATACTAGACAGTGGATTTTACAGCACAAAGAACACTCCTAAAATCAGAATACAGTGCCACCTAGATGTAGTTAAACAATGCCATGGCAACAGCAATGAACTGTTTATCAACTCACGGTATGAGAAGTCTCCAGAAAGATAATTATTCAATGAGGAGTAAAGTGACCATAGATGTTGTCAATTAGGTTTTATTGATATACCTCTGGCCCATGTTAAATTATTTTGTATTGATTGGTTGAAATCATGTCACATGGTATAAAACACAATATTACATAATTTACGATACCCTGTAGCAAAAGTAATGTTGCAGGGAGAAGCTGGGAACAACAGATTTGTTTTGCTCTCTGTCAGGAGCTTAGTCAGAAGTATGGTGCCCAAAATGGTCATTTTGCCTCACTTTCCAAGTAACTGGGTGTCCAATTTTGACAGTTTTCCTATCTCCTGCATGTTTAAGTTTTTTAAGACAGGATGTCCAAATGAGGCAATTGATCACTCCAAGGCAAGGGGTTAAGCAGACACCTGTCCACTCATCCAAATAGACACCCTGAAGCGAACAATTTCCTCATTTGGACACCCTGTTTTAAGAAACTTTAACATGCAGGAGATAAGAAAACTGTCAAAATTAGACACCCAGTTATTTGGAAATGACCATTTTGGACACCATACTTTTGATTTCTGGCTAAGCCCCTGCTTCAGGGACAAGGTGTCCATTTGGACGGGTGGACAGGTGTCTGCCTAAGCCCTTGCTTTGGGTCCACATTATATGCCCTTCAATCAAATGGATGTTTTCTAAACATTAGTGGGAACAGTTGCTGACCCTACATGTATTTCGCAAAAGGTAAGAATGACAGTCATCTCGTTAACTTTCACAGCTGATAAAGCAGGTCCAAAAACTGAAAAGAGTATGGATTGGACTGATTGGTGTTGTACGCCTTGCTGGAGTTTGTTTGTTTGATTGGGGTTTGACGTCGTACTCAAGGGCATTTCACTTATATGACGACGGATTGTCCACTTCACACTGTTCATTGCCCTATTATGGTTGGAAACAGAGAGGAAACCTAGTAAAAACCACCCCTGTAATTGCTGGAGCCACATCTTGTGACTCACTCATATACCTGAGGGTCGACAGACGGATTCGATCCCGTGAACTGTACATCGAAGTAGGCGATAGAAAGCACACTCGCTAACTATGACGCCACGGACGCAGGCCCCTTGCTTGAGATTTTTTCACATTTATGATGGCAGTGTATTCCAACAATAAACCCCAAACATGAATAGTTGCCTTTAAGGTTTTGTAAGTACATGTAAATGTATCAAGTTAGTGCTGTGCATGTGGCTATTTTTTAAGCAATTAAAAAATTTGAAAATGATTGCTTTCAATTGATTTTGTGATGTTCTATGTATTTTAAATGCTTGGCTTGCATGTGTAAGTGTGAGCTAAGGCATTACACAAGGGAACCACAGAGCATAAATAATGCACATGGTCCCCTTGACCTTCTCACTGACTTTTTTTGTATCCAATTAAACTCACTTCCTTCTTTAAGCCTGCCTCAATGAAAACAGCCACAGTGACAGCTTTTCTTGCCTTTAATGGTTTAACTATTTACTTTAAACATCTATAAAATGATCAAAGAACGCGAAGGTACATCTACAATGTTTGTTTGTTTGTTTGTTCCTTTGGGGTTTAACATTGTTCTCCAGTTAAGTTAATTTTATGGCTGTCCACTTCTTACATCGTAGAAAACCCAGAATAATTAATTTTGTTTTATTGGGGTTTAATGTCGTACTAAAGCGTATTTCACTTACAATGACAGGACACAATTCAGACACCATAAACAGATCGGCTTCCTGTTCCCCATTAGCTGAGAGAGCCCCAGCGCAACATGAAGCTCCATCCAACCACCCACCACAGAATAATTAAAACCTCACACAAAATCATCACTTTTATCGAATTTACCAGGGTCACCCTGATCAACCCCCCATACATGCCAGACGTAAACATGGAAAATCTAACCAGTAAAGTCTTATTTAAAACTGTTTCTAAATGTTTATTTCTCCCTGAATCTGAATCAAATATATTTCTCTTTTTATAAAATTATTTAAAAAGTTCATCGAGTTTTACTCATATTAGGGATGCTTTTTTTATAAGTTTATTCTGTTTCAGTATTAAGTAAGCTTACTAGATAACTGAACCATTGGTGACAATAACTACCTGGCCAGAATACATGTACCCCCATTGTACGAGAATAAATTATACCATGATGCCATTTATCTCAACAAAAATTGGTGACAATGACTTCCTAGCCAAAATACCCCCATTGTAGGAGTATAAATTATACCATGCCATTTATCTCAACAAACCAAGAGACAAATTATACCTTTTTTTAAAATTTTTTTGTTTTTAATGGCTGTCCAATAAATCGTCAAAGTGCTCAAACCGCACACTCGTATAGGTTACATTTGATTGTCATACATGTATGATTATGGTACTGGTCACATCAGACTGATAGGAAGATCAGTATAAATGTCAGTAGATACAGTCTGACAGTTTATTACATATTAAACATCAACTCAATGTACTGTAAAGACAATTATTTTAATCCAGTTAATTTATTTCATGTTATCTTTTCCCTTTGTTTTCTGCTTATATCGTGGCGTACATGATGACTGCATGAGTGAGTAACGTCAGTTCCTGTCAGATGGTGATTAATAAAACGTCAATTTGGTGCAGGAGCTCAGTAGAACTACATGGCTTAACATACATGTACATACAAAAGGTCTGCAATCTGTTGTACAGTGGCAATCCAAACAAATCAATATTAACAAAGACTATTAATTGAACAGAGTTCCATATTAATGCTGACTGACAATAAGTAGCAACAATGCAATGACTCGAACGCATATCATATTCAAATTTACATATATATCCACATTATCTTCAATCCTGTCAAAAGATATTAATATCCATAGACTTATAAAAGATCTATGACGATTCCTAAATTAAAAATAAGGTATATCATACTCAAATTTACATATGTATCAACATTATCTTCAATCTTTTCAAAAGATATTAATATCCAGACTTATAATAGATCTATGAGGATTCCTAAATTAAAAAATAAGGGACAATGAAGTTTCTTTCAAAGTGTGTTAATGAATATCAGGGTGATGAGTCATATGTTGTTTTGGAAGTAACCACTAAAACACAACACAATGTAATTTGCACTGCTCTGGACATGCACAATGTGACATGAATTTTCAGGACAGAATACTGTAAGCTTTAGAATGGACACAGAGTTGATATTTAATATTTGAACAGAGTGTCTTTGCCTGCACTCCTTGTGTTGACATGTTGCAAGTTTAACTGTATAAATGTACCTGTCCCCTTAGGTTGTTAGATGTGGCAACAGGAATATGGGAGTCTTCTTTTATTGGTAAATCTACGACAAAAGCACACTCAAGCAGAAATCAAAACCAACTTTCCCAGCCCTGGGGGCTTAGCCAGAAATCAGAAGTAGGCTGTCCAAAATGATCATTTCGCTTCACTTTTCAAATAACTGGGTGTCCAATTCTAACAATTTCTCTATCTCCTGTATGTTAAAATTTCTTAAAACAGGGTGTCCAAATGAGGAATTGTTTACTTCAGGGTGTCCATTTGGACGGGTGTCTGCCTAAGCCCTTGCCTGGGGGTGAATTAATGATTTGTCAATACTATGTCAGCTTATATTTTTTCTAGCCTAGGAAAGTTTAAAGATAGAGGAGAGGTTTCAGCAGAGCAGTGTTTTCCCAGCTTTTTCCATCAGTTTCACGTCACATCGAATCAAGTATTTTTTAATATTCTGAAAGTGCTTTCGAAACTCTCAGTCAGATAAGGAACGATTTGCAAATGATAAAAAAAAAATAAAAATTTAATAAGTCCTGTTGAATGCTGAACCATTCGTGTTGTTGTTCTATTTAATCTGAGTAAGCAAGATAAAACCAATGCGTAAATGCGTAAGAGCAAATTGTAATATGAGCAACATCAACTAAATCATCCAGATTACTACAGCAAGACTGTCAAACAAATAACTCATTTATGCAATAATTTACCCTAGATCTCTATGAACTCGGAAGTCGATGATAAACAAGAAAATGTTTGTAAAACGGTAG
>JAVFBX010244157.1:0-10301 GCA_034783855.1 Mopalia kennerleyi | reverse complement strand
GCCTTTGGAGGCAAGGTAAGAAAGGGAGAGAGGCTTAATGCAACGATCTTCTTTTCCGCCTTGCCTCGGGAAGATGGAGCTCGATAGACATTAGATACGAGCTCATACAGATTGCTTAACGAAACCTGATTCCTAATGATCCGCTAACAGGTAATGGAGAAGAGGCCAAAAAACTGTGGTTTTTTTGTACTTCTCCTCCTGAGTAATTACCTAGATAGTTATAACAGTTTATTTTAATTTCAGTGTAAATTTTCCGGAATATGTAAATAAATGAAACAAAAGAAAAAGGTTATTCACAGTTAAAGATATTTTCCATTCGTATTTATATTTTCATTATAACATAATATAAGTAAATTGATTCTCGAGAACTCAAAAATCTGAAAATAAATTTTGATAGTTGAAATTGAATTGCAGCCGTCAAATCGAATCGGACCAAACGGATAACGGCAAAGCGAGTGTATGCCCAGATTATGTGCGTTGAAATGCAACCACATTTTGTATATCCGGTGAACAGGCCTTCCACTGCGCATGCATTGGCAGCGGGTGATTAAAGAAGCAACTCTCTCTCTCTATAGGAAATTATGAATTATTGTAAAACTTACTCCTTTATTTCAGTCATTAAATCACAGTGTTTCGTTATTTTGGGAAAAGACTTTCTTAGTTGAACAGATTCTAGTTAAGATTTTTTTGCGGATTGAAACCCGTCCGGGAATCGAACCCACGACCCGCAGAGTTAGGCACCGAATTGCTAGCAGTAGTTGTCGGCCACCTAGGCCACTCAGCCCGGACGGGTTTAAACCTGCAAAAATGTCTGAACTAGAATCTGTTCAAACTAAGAAAGTGTTATCCCAACATAACGAAAACGCTTTTTAATATTCACCTTCCAACAGACACAAAAAATAATCACCAATCAGGTAGAGCAGACTTATAGTTATAATATTCATACAAATCATTGAGTATACCTTCACATAGTCCATACGACGTCACGTATCCATGTTCCATCTCGCGACCCCAAGATCCCAACATTAATTCCTATTACTGCCCTGTGGTGGTTTCATCTTTTTTAGAAGTGATGTCATTTTACAATATCCTTGAGAATTTGCAGCTGTATCATATGTCTTCAATTAAATTTGTTATTTTATTGAATTCAGATGTTTGTGGTTTAAATTCCTGTAATTAATTTACATTATTCAATAATTTGACGAATCCTGAAACATTATGATCTGACTATCATTTGTTCGCAGTAAGATTTGTCCCTTGAGTTCATTATTCGGCCATCTTTCTTCTTCGTTGTGAGTCTGTTTATTGGAAAAATGGATTGATACTCCGTTTCAGACGTTGAAAAATGCGTTTTGGCAATCTAATTCAACATCGGAATTTGTTCGTGAGGATGATGCGGCATTTTTGTTTTTCGCATCCTTACATTATTAATGCTGCTATATTTGGGACAATAAACTCGGGAATCAAACCGTCATATCATTTGTTACAAGATGCATTTAAATATTACCTCTTCGCGTTTGTTTAAAGACATTAATTATTTATCGAGTGCTGAATAAAACATGGCAAATGTCTTCGTTTTTAATCAGGCTGATTTGCGGGGAACATTTTGTAAATCCACAGGGAATACAAAACCAAACATCACTGACATTAACTGATTCTGCGAACACAGAAAGCCGAAATGCCTTTACAAGATTGGTGCGAGAATAACTCCATGACTCATACCAATTTATCAAGAATCCTTTACGTAAGGCGTGCGCGAGATCAGGCTGCTGTCAAAGAATTGTAAATTACTGCACGTGTTTGTCGCACGCTCAGCTCTGGAATGTCAATATAACAGATTACACAACGAACACTGGAGTTCAGGAGACGAAGCGAGCATTCCGATGTTAATTGACAAACACATTTTCAGTTTTACACGTCATGCCTTCAATCATGAAAAAAACAGTGACAGTAATCTTATAGCACTTTGTGAAAAGGCAAATCCTTGACTGGAAAGCAAGGCAGGTTCCAAGCCTAGCGCACGCGAGAGCTGCATGTGAGTTGAGAATTTTCATTCTTGATAGCGTTTCTTTGTTTTCAACAAATTAAACTTCAGATATAGTTTTTACGACACGCTCCCAAATAATATTTTTGGTTTACTCCTGCGGAATGTTTTTTAAGACATCGTAAGGACATGTAGCGGTGGTTGATTTGGTGTTTAAGTTATTTCTTTTTTGTACCTAATATCCCCATGTAACGAGCTCCAAACTCCCAAAATGAAATCCAGTAAAATTCGTTGCTGAATGAAACCAAAGGCAAATGTCCAACCAAGTCACCGACCTTGAGATGGCGTTTGTTGCCATGCACCCTGCTAAGAACTGTTTCATACCTCTATACATACTGCATTTATGTAGCATTGGTGGGACATGAGTTTTCACTTCGCATTTTAATGTTGCCTTGGTGTAAATACACTGCAGAACTGTGTAATTCACCAATATATCAATCGGCTGAACCAAAGGTAGACAATTTTTTCTTACAACATCAAGTCTACAACATTGATTTTTATGTTCTGTTGTTGGATTAAGTTAAAGTAGACGTCCATTAACTAGAAGTACGGCTGTGTGTGTATCTGCGCGCTGTGTATTCCTAGCTAATTAAACGACCAATCACTAAAGTGTCTCTCATCCTCTTCGATACAGGCGAGATAGTTGAGGGCTGTATTGAGACCTGCGGTGCTAATTGAGACAGTCCCAGGGAGATTATGATCTTTACTTCAGCAGCCGATTGAGATCAAGCGAAGAAGTGTGATGGTATTTAACTTCTTCTATAATTTACTGCAGGACTACAGTGAATCCGAAAAAGATGTCTCTAGAATTACGTGCCATATCCCCTAAAGCCTTGCGGATATTCTCCACCGCCAAGACTTAATTAGAAGACTAAATTACATTTTGCCAAGTTGATAGCCGGTAGTGTGTTAGATGCCTAAGATTCCGTTTCAACAAGGGATTTGAATTCAAACAGATTCATACACTTTTATAATATCTGGATTTAGTATAAACCCTACTGTATGCAATAAAAGTCATTATTCTAGTGTAATCTGTTTTCACACTTCTTGAACAAAGCATGCAGTGACATAAAACATAATAATTTCTTTATGTGTTTGTGTATTTATTTATTTACCTGCTTATTCAGTCATTCGTCCATGCATGCATTTATTAATATATGTTTTATTTACGAATAAAACAATGCAGCCTATATACTTAAAGGGCGAATAAAACATAGAGATATTTGATTTATAAACAATTATTGATCAACATTAAAATGCTCTATTCGTTTTAGTAAACCGGTCCCTCTGACATATTTGGAATGGTTGAATAAATGGTGAACGTCTCAACAGGCCCGATGCGGGTGACTGGATGGGGCTCCCTGTTGGCTAGAGGAACAGGAAGCCGATAGGTTTGGGATGTCTTTGCATTGTCCCGTGAGTGACCTGTGATGTATTTGTTCGTGGCTAGTAGTGCCGGGGCTGGCAGGCCGGCATGTGAGTGAAATAACCTTAAGTACGACATTAAGCCTTAATCAAACAAACAAACAAACTAACAAAACAATCACAGACCCCTTTAAAATTCTATACTGACTATAGAGGAACATATGTATTCGGCTTTCATTGTTTTGACATAGCATAGTTATGTAGCTATTGTTACATTTGTTCAATGTTAAGAGCATATTCATTAGTTTTTAGGCTACGGTATTCGAGGCTACGTCCCTTGTTCTATATTTAAGTGGTCAATCTGGTGCACGGTTCACTGCACACTTTCACTGCCTTGATATATCTGTTTGTAATAAGCCACATTGACTTCTACATGTTTTAGACAACTATTTAAATGGCGAAAGATTCAGAAAAATTTGGTCTGGATTGACAAAGAAGACGAATGGCACCAAGATACTTTCATCGTAAAATTTGCTTATTCCGAAATAAGTTGGTTTATAAGATGTGAATCATAATTAATTGAATTGAAATGAACTAATATCACAGAGTTTTGCTTAAAGTAGCAAACACTGATTGGTGAATTATTATATTTGTAAATATTCTATATGTATTTGTTACCCATCATAATACTGTTCTCATCTAATTATATGAAGTTGCATGTATGCTTGTAGAATAACCCTTCGTGTGAAAAACAACGAATGGTACGATTGAAGTCAGTTGGTGTCGTTTGTCGTCTTTGTCGATCTACACCAAATATAAAAGCTGCTCTGGTAAAAAAAAAAGAAGCATTACCCAACACACTCAAATTGGTCTGTTTTTATAGGGAGGAAATTGCTTTACATTGATATTCTTGCGCTGTCATTCGATGTGACTTTTCCCCCCGAGTTTCCTTCCGATCGCTTTCTCCTCGCGGCGTATATAAATTCCAAACATGTAGAGTTATTTCCCTTCCGTGACAGCTCGATGTTCGCGGACTACGTTTATGTTTTTCTGCGGATGAAGATTAATTTTCAGGGCGCAGCTGTGAAATGTCAACAGAACTCTAAACTATTTTTTTTTCGCTCTCTCTTTTCACAAAACAACTACTCTAAAAATCAAGTATCTCTTCAGTCAATCTCTGTTATTTGCTTGGGTCAGTATGCAGTTAACTGTTTGAAGAAGTCAAAACCTATGAGAAAAATACATACGATCTGAAAACCGTAAGCAGATATCATTGATGTGTATGGTATGCTTTACTAAAGGTCGAACGTGAAGTACTTTGGATATATTTTAAGTACAACTGTGTTCTGAAAATAAAATATAATTGTGTGATATCTGTTAACCATGTTTCTATTCTACAGTGACCAGACATTTTCTGAATATCAGAACTGAGGCAGTTGTTATTGGATATATCGGAATTCTATAGTACGTAGATCTCTTAAAAGTTGCCTGCACTAAAGTAGCGTCTCCAATAACATTGTTATGCTTATGTTGTGAAATACGATAGCTCATTGTGAAAACATCCAATGAGTTCACCTTTGTTAAAAGCATCTTATACACCTGCTATGTTTCTCTCCGCTCTGTAGACGACGGGTACGAGTCTGTCTTCGTTAAAATTTACTTAAAAGTTACAAATCAACAGACCAACATCCAAGATATTATATTGTCTTGTTTAGTATATACGGCTATTTACAATTGGGGTATATAACATTTTTTCCGTCAACAGACAACAGTAAATCCGTAAATTTTGCTTAAATCAAGCTTGTTTATTATCGAGCCTATCTAGTCTCATATTGAGAAGGAAAGTCAGTTGTATAGTTTTAATTTAAATGGTCTTTGCCCTGTGATAAAACTATCGTAGCTTGTGACCGTTTGTTTGAACTTTCTCACTGTAATTCGTCTACGACAAAATATAACAAAATATATATAAACTATCTATAGTAGGTGACAAACTGTCAATGTGTATGACCCCATGTTTCCACAAGACCGTATTAATAAATAGTATAGCAATTTGGACAACACTTTTTCCTTTTTAGGAGAGGAAATTTGTTTTCTTCTATATGTTTTTGTGTCTACTTCCGGAGCAAAATTTTGTCTTTTTTTCTACCAAATTGCCCTAGCTTGCCAACATAAATTCCAAGCTATTTCCCTTCTATGACAGCTCAGCGTAAGACTTTTTTTACCACTGCGGATGAAGATTAATTTCCAAGACGCAGCTGTGAAATGTCAACACAAACTACTTGTTCCCTTCTCTTTTTTCACAAAACAACTACTCTTAAAATCAAGTATCTCTTCAATCAATCGGAGTTATTATTCGGGTCACTGGGCAGTGTGCTGGTTGAAGTTAAAGGGCAACTGTGAGAAAAATACAGATGATCCCTTCAATGTAAGCAGATACTACTGATGTGAAACAATGGCTGCAATGTTATTGGGATTCACTTACACGCAAGCCTGTCGTCTGCATAATCAATTCTTCTGTTGACTTTTATTTCTTTTCCAATTTTGAATGAACTTTGGAGAAAAGTGTGATGGTTCAAATTATATGCCTTATTTGAGCTCTGTTATGAAATCTGTCGTGAAAGTCTTGCTTCTGACTATATAATGCCATTAACAGCGAACGGGCGCTTGGAGGGAGGGATCCCCCAGTTCCCCCGGGGCTCTCGGAGCTACGGGACAGCATGAAGCCTATCGGTTTGTGATGTAGTGTATCACGTCCTGTGATTGTCCTGTCTTTGTCGTGTCTTGTCTTTGTTTGTTGCCAGAGGCGTTGAGAGTAGTCGTCTTTATCCTATGGCATGGTATGCTGTCACATGAACGAAATAACCTCAAGTACGGCGTTGTACCTCAATCAAATAAACAAACATCAACAGCGAAGTTAGTATAGAAGCAAACTGTCTGACGACTTATTGTAAAATACATTGTTGATTTTACTGTGAAGAGGGTATGCCAAAGCATGTCCAAATTGATATGTGTTGATAACTGAAAATTGAACTCATAACGCGTCGACCAGTGCGCCATTTGCATTGCAACTGTGTTATGCTTTGACTCGCTAAACCCCCATTATTTATTCTTTGAAACATTTGTTTAAAATCTTCGATAACATTAAAATACCACAAAATCTGACCCACGATTTTCCTCAGATTTTCCCCATTCCTGTACCGGGGCTGCCTTTTCACTGGATCCAATTATAAACATGGGTAATGGTGTTCAAAATAAAAATGAACAAAATATTGATTTGAAAAGATTTTTTAAAGAATTGCGTGTGCTCGTAAACTATAGGATTGCATTACCTATAGTCTCGGTGTGTTTAAAAGGCAATGATTTATAGGGCAATAACCACAAAATTTGCTGTTTTCTGTCCAATGTCAATACGTAACATGGTCCTTGGTTATAACCAAGCCGCCTTTACCAATGGATCCTCTCTGCCGTTTATTTAATCTTAAACCAAAAAACTGTTCCATTACATCTTGACGCACGTAACATATTTTAACATTTCCAAGCAGCTTTTTTGAAACTGTGGCAAAAGTAGAGCTATGCCGCGTGACTTCCTGAGTAGGACAGGAAGGCGCGCTTTTATGCCTTAGTTGCAGCCTGCGTTGAAAAGCAAGATGGTACTTGATGGTTACAAATGTCTTTACCCAGAGCAGCGACATTTTAAAAAAATTGTTAACTTGTTTGATTTATGTGAAAAGGTTCATTGTAGAAATAGTAAAATTTTTTGCTTTCCTCTAAAGCAACGCGAGAAAGTACACTCTCTACCACGACAGTCCAATTTGAACGTTATGTACGAGTCTGAGAAAACGGAACATCTAAAAGATTATGAGAAAAGACATCTGTTACGAAACATATTTTAGCCAGCCGAAAATATTGCAAGGCGTTCAGGATTATGTCTAAATTTTTTTATCAGTCATCACTTAGGCTCGGATCTGAGATGCTTTGCGAGACCAAGAGCTGTCTAACTGCGCCATTATAGCGGAGTAGAGTTAGCAAAATATTCCGCAGCCGCTGTTTCGTAGTATCGTTATCACATACCTTATGTCTAGCTGTCAGAGAAATACAACTTCAGCCTACCGCTCTTATTACTGATGACAGCCTACAAATTCTCGAGAATTTTTTGCTTCCCAGAAAGATAAATCACTTTACGAGAACAACAACCGGGTGAAAACTAAGCATTTCCATTAGTCTCAGACGAATTCAAGTTACTACCACATGCCTCGAAAGCAATAAAACAAACCTAATTACTAATATTGTCGTGTTCTGAGGCGAAATATCAGATAAAAAGCCATTTACTGTTCTCGTGTTTCGGAAATAATGTTTAGGCTTTACTATACTATAGGGTGTATGCAGCAGACATGTGTGTAAACTCTACGTATGGATATACGTTTATTGTAGAGGAGGAAATATTGCTTGCCTTCCCCGGGATTCGAACATGGGTCTCTATCAACACCAGCATTCGAACCAAAAGTAAAGGCGGCGTATGGATATATACTTTTTTATACCAGAGAAAGACAATTTAGCTGGTCTCCACCGGGATTCACACTCTGGTCTCTGGGTAGATATACATATATAAAGCGTTGTTAAACTGTAAATGATATTCCTCACACTCTGGTCTCTGGGTAGTGACATATATAAAGCGTTGTTAAACTGTAAATGATATTCCTCACACTCTGGTCTCTGCATGGGTAGATATACATATATAAAGCGTTGTTAAACTGTAAATGATATTCCTCACACTCTGGTCTCTGGGTAGATATACATATATAAAGCATTGTTAAACTGTAAATGATATTCCTCACACTCTGGTCTCTGGGTAGATATACATATATAAAGCATTGTTAAACTTTAAATGATATTCCTCACACTCTGGTCTCTGGGTAAATATACATATATAAAGCATTGTTAAACTTTAAATTATATTCCTTGACGATTGAAAAAAAAAGCGTTTAAATCAAGCAGACGCAATGAGTGAGTTACAGTTGTTTTTGCATGTAAGTTTGCGCCTATTTGATTAAAACTGTCGCCATTTTACCTCCATAGTATACAGTATAAACAGCTTGATCATGAGCGAAGACCATGTTTCGTAGTGATGTTCGGCAGGCTACCGTTATCGTGCGGTCGTCATCCGGCGAATTGCATCTGTATAAATACGCCGGGTAATTATGCCATACAGCTACAGAGCACTGAATGTTCTTTTTTAAGGAACCTCGAACTTTAATTATTCTGAAATTAACATTCGTTTTATTTTATTTTAATCACCAATGCACGTGACACATTTTCAAGCAGCTTGTTTTTCTTGTAAGTGTACATGGCTATCATATGTGACCACCTGGGACAAATGTAATGGTGTTGGTGGATCCCAAAGTTGTAATCTCAGGTAAAAGTTTTGATGATACACGAAAATGGCGTTGGTCCGCAACGAATGATTTACATCAAGGCAACCATAATTGTTGTTTGGATTGAGAATCATTCCATTTGATACGAAGACGCTGGCTACCCATATACGTTGGTATTTCTTCTGTGTTGCTCTTGATGCTTGGATTTTATTACGTGAGTTGCAATAAAACTGTGGTAATAAAGGGATTTCTCTCTTTTTACTGCTACGAGAAGAAGGTAATTTGAACTGAGTGACATGGCGGGAAGAAATTTCCATACCTTCATGCCTTACGTACAGCCCGCTTGGTTCTACACAAGGACCATTTTGAATGTAGTAATATTCGCTAAAACCGCGTAAATTGTGCGGTCGTAGTGAGACAAATTACAGCTGTAAGTACACCGGGACTATGCTATGATGTCATGCAGCTGTAGATCAATGCAATTCCTTTTAAAAAATACTAACAAAGTTCATTATTCTTAAATCAAAACTTGTTTCCATTACAGGTTGATCCACATTTTCACATGTTTAAGCTGCTGAAGATGTTGAAATAACTATGCATGGCTAACAGTAGGAGGCCGTGTCGTGGCTGCTTGGTAAGATGGTGATTGCGTGGGTTTATCCCAAAGATCCCAGTCTGCGTTGAAAAGCAACCTTCTATGTTGTACTTGAAGGTTACAACATAAAGGTAGCATGTGTTCAAACAAGATGTGGATCGGGTGACATCATCGACCGTTGAATCAAATTTCAAACTAAATCTACAAGCGTTATCTCTCACTGCCAGTATGGTCATAATACATTCAAGATTGATTCGCCGTGTAAACGGTCGAGTATAATCCGACCGGATATAGGCTTTCGTGTCAATTCTGGAGCACACGGAATGTTTTACCTGAGAGATTGAATATATAGACCATTAATATGATAGTAAATAGATCTTCTGACTGCAGGTAATGCGACTATGCTTCTGAAGTATACATTTTGCTTGCCTTTTGTCAGCTTGTTTGAGGTAATTCTTGTAAATATGTAACATGAGAACGACTCAAATAACTTGCATAAGGGATTAAAGAGAATGGCCTGTTTGCATTCACAGTTAATCCTTGGCTTTGAGCATTATTGTCAAACACGCGTGACTTTTTTGTGAATCAATATTCATTTAGGACTTTTGCGCGGCTTAAGCGTGAAGTAACTGATGGTGATCTGAGAGAATATCAATTTGATCGTAGCGAAATGATACCACTCTAATTTCCAGGTACTGTGCTGTGCAAGTTTGTAGTTAATTAAAATCCGGATAAAGTCAACAGTTGATCAAACATGGCCGCCTGATTTCACTGACAGCAGACGACATTTCATCGCGTGACATGTGTAAGGTTTCAGAAAGCGCGTGCTGCAAGATTATATGCGCATGTGCTGTGTTTGCCCACCACCCATCCCATTAAGGCAAGTAAATGAGGCTAGAGGATGGATCATTAAACACAGAAACTT
>JAVFBX010244146.1:0-10301 GCA_034783855.1 Mopalia kennerleyi | reverse complement strand
CAGTCAAAGGTACAGTTACCACTCCTGAGATACAGTGTCTATACAACACTCCCTCAGCTCCCAGTCAAAGGTACAGTTACCCCTCCTGAGGTACTGTGTCTATACAACACTCCCTTAGCTCCCAATCAAAGGTACAGTTACACCTCCTGAAATACTGTGTCTATACAACCCCCCTTCCCCCTAAAATGTTAACGCAGCATGTGGTCTTCCAACTGTGAACACCATCATAACATGTGAAGTGTTTGGCTCTGTGGGAAAATAGTGTTTTTTTTATTAGTATGGCACAAACATTTTCCCATTATTTTGCCCTTGTAAAAATCAGAATTAAAATATTTGACACAATAACTGGGTCTTTCATCTTTTGTGAATTACATGCAAAGGATTTGTATAATCACAATAAGGAGAAGTTGCCTTTAGGATGTATTGAGCTTTTTTTTTCTTCCTTTCAAATTAAAGTCTACTGACCACTCCAAAGGTACTTTTTACAGCTTTACCTCTTATTGTTTCCTTCGTCTGTCGAACCTCAGGTATAAGGGTGAGTCACACGATGTGGCTCCGACAATCGCGGGGGTGGTTTTTACAAGGTTTCCTCTCGGTTTTCCACCATAATTGATCAATGAACAGTGTGAATTGGACAATCCATCGTCCTATAAGTGAAATACCCTTGAGTACGACGTTAAACCCCAAACAAACAAACAAACTTATTGTTTCCATCAAACGGAGGCAAAGTTGTAAAGATGTTTAATAAGTTGAGATGCTTAACATTATTCAAACAAGTTGCTATTTTGTTTTGAATTCGAATCTTTATCCCCTTGAGTTAAGACTGTTTACAAACAATCAAATGTTTTTTCTACCTTTCAGTTGTGAATGGATCTCCAGGGTTTGTCAACCTATGTGATGCCCTGAATGGCTATCAGTTAGTACGGGAACTCAAACAGGCTGTTCAGATTCCTGCTGCTACCTCATTCAAACACGTCAGCCCAGCTGGTAAGATTCTGTCATGGTTTTGTCAAGGGTTTTTCTTTTGTAAGAACATGTTCTCTATGGGACAGTCATCTGACTGACGAGAACAGCTGTTTGTTAAGAGCCAAGAAGAAGCTGAACTGTTTTAGAACTTTTGAGTCTTGTCAATGTTCTGTCTTGTCTTTCATTGGTTGCCAGGGACGTCACGGGAGGTTTCTTTAGCGGCCCCGTCATCATTGTGGTATAACTGAAAATTTGGTTGACCTGGTCAAAATCCAATTGCTCGACAATGTTCAAACAGTACCCATGCTGAAAAAAATACTCACTTCTCATTCAGGGCATCAGAAACTTGAGATTGACTTGTCCTGCACAAGAGAAAAAAGTGTTCAGTTACACCAGGGCATCCTATGAGAGGAATTGCCTCAAGTATGCTGTAAAACCCTGTTCAAACAAACCTTCAGTGAGACGTTCAACACCAAACAAACATTCCAGCAATCACTGTTTTATTTAAAAGTAAAATTCTGATATAGCTTTTGAATTTTGGAGGGTTATTCTGGTTTTTTTAAACATCTAAAACTATATTGAAATTTTGAATCCCTTTTTTCATTATGTTTTCCCAGGCGCTGCAGTGGGTGTCTCTTTAAGTGAAGCCCAGGCTAAACTGTGTATGGTGGCTGACATGGTCGACACATTAACTCCATTAGCTACAGCATACGCCAGAGCCAGAGGTTGGTAAATATAAAGCTTTCATTTTCCTTATGGCATGACAAAGCATAAAGAGTTAAATGAGTATTAGTTAACTAAACATATAAGTTTTTTTCTAAAAAGAGGTTACTTTGAACTAGTAACTGCTTAATTTGCTTTTCTATGCCGGGCCTAGGTATTCAGTCAATATTGAATATATCTTGCCACTTGTTTACAAATGCTGTTATTTTTTTCAGGAGCTGATCGAATGTCATCGTTTGGTGATTTCATTGCCCTGTCTGATATCTGTGATGTTCCCACGGCAAAGATTATATCCAGAGAGGTAGGCTAAAGAACCCAGTCACTAATATCATCATCATCATATGATAAAATCTGAATCGTTCTTTCCTGAACGGCACATGCAAGGTGCTTGCTGAGCTAAGAGCTGATGTAATGGCGTCTTAATTGTACTTCTTTTCACTCTATTTGAAATTAAATTCAAATGACCTTGCAAACCTTTTATTTAAGTGAAATGACATAAACTACGACGTTAACCCCAATCAAACAAATCATTTCTCTAGGCATCTACAACCTACATGTGGGTACCCTTTATATTGGTGACTGAGTAACCCAATATTTCAATTTAGAGAGTACCATTAGGACAGAAGTTTTCTAACATTACCTCCCTTTGATTATCCAGGTGTCTGATGGTATAATTGCTCCAGGTTATGAGGCATCTGCTCTGGAGATCCTCTCTAAAAAGAAAGGTGGCAAGTACTGTATACTCGAGGTGAGTATTAGAAGAAATTAAATAAAAATCATATTTGATAGACAGATTGTTAATCATAAACTTTTTGATGTTGCCAATCAGTCGTGTTGCCTAAATGTTATTTTGACAATTTTTCTAGTTAGATTTTTTTAGATGTTGCACAAATGCTTGCAGTCTCCCTGGCGACCTCTGGTATACTAGGGTATCACATTATCTGGTTACAGCAATTGGTAGAGTGTTTTTATGAGGTTTTCTCTCGATTTCCACTATATTTAAAGTAGGCAGAGTGAGAAATGGACAATCGGTCATCATTTAAGTGAAATACCCCCAAATATACTGTTAAGCACCAATGAAACGAAACTAAACTTGTTTTATCTCTATTTAGATTGATCCATCATATGAGCCCTCCGAGATGGAAACTCGTACACTGTTTGGCCTTCAGATGGAACAGAAGAGGAACAATGTTCAAATTAATAAAGATCTGCTCACTAATGTTGTCACTAAAAAGAAAGAGGTACAAGTAATGTGTTGTGTAAATGTGTTATCATATTTGTAAATAAGCTGACTATGTTCCCCCATTAGGGGCACTGGAGGAAAATTAACTTTCAAAACTTGTGCTAGTATCAATTATTGTTGAAATACATCAGTCATATAAGTGAAATAACCTTGATCACAGGATTAAAAAAAACAATGAATCAAGCAACCCCCGTTAGGGAAGACTTTAGGGAATTTAATTCATTCAATCTGCTGTGAACATTATGTTTCCAATAAAGCATAATTGATACCTCTCTCTGTATACCATGACCTGTTTAGGAGTTGCACTAAGTTGGTGACTTGATTGGGTGTCCTGCAGGTTTCTGTCACCTAGGGACTGGATTATAGATATATAAGTGTCAATAAACCAATTTGCATGTTTACAAGACAGAAGCAGTGTTTCGCATTTACATCAGCTGTTACATACATTGATCAAGTGTATATTGAGTTCGTTTTTCTGTGGGGTTTTTTAGCCTTAAAGTCAATAACAGAGGATTAACCTGTCTTTATTTCAGCTGCCCGATAGTGCTATTCGTGATTTAATTGTGGCTTCTATTGCTCTCAAGTATACTCAGTCCAACTCTGTCTGCTATGCTAAAGATGGCCAGGTAACCAACTTTTTCTTTATCACTATTATATAAATTCAGAAATATGTTCGAAAGTGGATATACATGTGTCAATATACTCCCAGGTCCCCACTTTTGTTTGTACTTCTTGGGCTAGAAAATAAAAAGGTCCACTTGAACTGATCACGAGTCATAGTAATTCAAAGAAAGTAACATTGCAAAACGATTGAAATTGGCACAGTGTCAACTGTCCTCTAATTCATGGTGTATGTCATGAGTGACCAAACCTTAAGTATAAATCAATCGATTTTTAAAACTTTGCTAGTTGCTGGTTGAGTAAAATATTATGGAGGTGAGGCAGACATTGTTTCTCAAATGATATGTGATACAGAGTACATGATTCATTTTAATTGGTTGATAATTTACATCCATGTTTGATTGACAGGTGATTGGAATAGGGGCTGGTCAACAATCCAGGATCCATTGCACACGATTGGCTGGGGACAAAGCAAACAATTGGTTAGCAGCATAACTTATGTACAGCGTGTCTGTCGAAATGCTTGTCTCGGTCTGTAATATTATGAACACATTAACTTGAGAACAAATTCTAGGATTAGCTTCAAACTAAGCATACAGGGCTTAGTGGGTAGCGAGTGCACCTACTTCGATTTACCGATCACAGGATCGAGTCCGTCTGTTGACCTTCAGTTATATGAGTGAGTCACTCAATGAGTACGACGTTAAAACCCAATCAAACAAACAAACAGATTAAACAAAATAAATTATGAAATAACTTTAAACTTGGAAAGTACCTTCTGCCTGTTAAAACGATGGATGGGATTGCATCTCATTATGCATAACAACATGACTGCCAATACGTAATTTTGCAGACTTCATTTCTGTATGTTTTGTGAGCACACTTACCTTGAAGATTAGAGGAGTATGTTCCAAACACATTATTGCATAATTTACAATAAAGAAATATTTATTTTACAAACATTTGACATTTTATGGTTGTGTAAACCTAACTGTTTACCATGGAGTGCATTGTATCAAATTAGCGTTACGTCCACAGTAAAGCCCAACATTTGGGGCCCTGGCTTAGTGGTAGCGTGCACACTTCCTACTCCTACTCTAATTTACTGTTTACGGGATCGAGTCCATCTGTCGACCATCCGGTATATGAGTGAGTCACAGATTGTGGCTCCAGCAATCGGGGGGGGTGGTTTTTAAGAGGTTTCCTAATAAGGCAAGAAACAGTGTGAAGAAGACAATCCGTCGTCCTATAAGTGAAATAATCTTGAGTACGACGTTAAACCCCATTCAAACAAACAAACAAGCCCAACATTTGGTACCTTTATTAATGGTGTCGATAATTGGTCAGACAGCTAGCATAATATAAGCTGGATTTGATGAATAAATTACCCTTATTAGGAATGGATGTATTATTTTGTAGGTGGCTGCGGCAGCATGATAAAGTTCTTGGAATGGAATTTAAGCAGGGAGTTAAAAGAGCAGAGATTTCTAATGCCATTGACAGCTATGTACAGGGTACAGTGGGGGAGGTTAGTATACAGTGTATATAACACCCAGCAATGAGTTCCAAAGCCTTGTTTGCTATTGTTTTGATAATTTAGCATTTTAAGAGATAAGGGGACACACAAGGGATTCTCCGTCAGCGACTAACTGAAAGAGATTTTCCGTCGGCGATAGCTTTTGCCGCACACAGAGCAATTCTGATTAGGCGATTCATCTAGAGACAGCTGCTATTTTGGGCACTTGGCAGGACTTTTTAAATTGACTTTCATTTAAAATTGCGTAGAAATTTTAACTTTGATTTTGAATATAATAAGCACAGGCACAATAATTTTTAAATGTTTATCATCATCATGTGACTCTATCACAGATACTGATTGGATGCGATTAGTCACCAACATTTGGTGAAGAGTTGCAAGATATCAAACATGTTTGATGCCTTGCGACTAGTCGCAGATAGTATCTAGTCGCATCGCAAGTCTGCCGCACACGAGGCAATTTCCTTGAGATTATTAGTCGCTCACGGAGAATCGCTCGTGTGAGGCGGGCTTAATAGACAGGAAAAATAGTTTGGTTATCTATTCGGTGTAAAATCTGTAATGAAAAATAAATAATAATCTTACATTTCAGGATTTGGAAAAGGCTCGATGGGAAGAGATGTTTGAAAGACCCCCTGAACCACTGACTGAGGTAAATTATCATTTTTAAAACTTTACTGAACTTAAGTTGGCTAGAAACTTGCTTTCTATATTCCCATTTAATTTCCACAATGCTAAATGAAAGTTAACATATAGTTTGGTTCATGATAAACACATATATACATGTAAATAAGGGAAGTGTCTTCATTGCTTATTATCCTCGTTAAACCCAAATCAAACAAACAAAATCATTGCTCAGCCTGTAATTGGTTTCATTGGATCATGAAAGCATAACTTCCACTTTGCTATCTGTACTTGGTGGATCAGTCCGGGCAGCCTTTCCCCTTGGGCACACTAGCTGGAGTATTTTTTAGGTGCCATGAATTCAGTTTGAAACTTTCAAGCAATCCGTGAGCATCTTTGAAAAGACTAGACCTATTAAAATTTCACTTTCAATATAATTTTTTTTTTTCGGATTTTTTGTTTGTTAGCATGTTTGGCAGTATATATACAGTTGTTTGCTGTTTGACAAATTTGGGAGGAATGTCATGTTGTGCCATAGCGGTCAGTTGACTACTTTTTAGTTACATGGAAGAGGAAAACTCTGAAAAGACACAGATCATTGTAAATGTGCAATTTTTTTACAGATTTAATTATCTTCAGCCTTCTTGCCTAGAATTGGTTTTTTAATATATAAGGAAACTTAAGCTTCCTCCAGTGCTAAGGGAAGACAGTAATGCTACTCTCCAAACACTGTCCTAAACCAGAGGGCAACTAGAAAGTAGGAAACCTAATCTTACTCCAGTGGTAAGGAAAGACAGCAATGCTACTCTCCAAACACTGTTAACAATTTAATCTTATGAGTGAAATAATCTTAAGAATGTGTTAAACCCCAAGCGTAAGTGTGGTTTTTGTCAGTTGGATTACACAAGCATCTTATCAGTGAAATACCCTTAAGCATGGAGTTCAACACCATTCACTCAAAAAATTGTATGAAAGTTCATGCTCTCTTGTTTAATTATAAATAATTATAAATATCCCAAAAGCTGTTGCAAATGTGTGTTCATGTAGAGTGTTTGTGTTTAGGCTGAGAGACAGGACTGGAGTTCTAAACTGAAGCAAGTCTCACTCAGCTCCGATGCATTCTTCCCGTTCAGAGATAACATTGATAGAGCTTTCCAGGTAAAACCATTATTTTCTGACTAAATAAATAAGGTCAACAAAACCCTTTTAATTATTAGAGCTGTCTGACTTAGTATGATTTTCAGCATAGTCTAAATGTCTTGATGGTGACTGAAGGAAGCCAGGAAAACATTTTACATTTTGTGGTTGCTATGACTACTCCCTGTTCAATTACAATCTTTATTGTTTGAATATTTCAGAATAAACAGTTTATTAGCTAAATCCATTGAACTAGTTCATGGTCATTAATTTTCCGCTATACATTTATCTATTTTTCTAAGCTGTGTGTTTATGTAAAAAGAAAAAAAATAACTTAACAAACAGCTTCCCGATGCTTATTTTTTTGCATTAATTTGACCATAAAGAAGGATGTGAATGCTGTTTGATCATATGTACTGGGTGTATATGTTAATGAAAGTTAAGTGGGGTGCCTACATTTTTCTGCTTTCTGTTGACAGAGTGGTGTGGAATACATTGCCGCTCCATCTGGATCGACGAATGATCCGGCTGTGATTGAGGCTTGTAATGAACTGGAGATTACCTTGGCACACACAAATCTCCGTCTCTTCCATCACTGAGTTGGTAGTTAACCTGTGTAAGAGGTCTGGTGTTTAGGAGGCGAGCTGTCTGCATTGAGTGATTGGCGTCCAGATATAGTGGCTTTATAAAAGGAACCCGAGTTCTGCTTAAACGAATCTCATTTTTGTCATATCTTCAAAAGATAACATTGCCTATAAGATTTTATTAAATACATCAATTGTGCATTCAAAATATCCCAATTTGTTTTGTCATCAAGAGTACCATCTTGTTGTATTCATCTCTTTGAATCACTAAATATAATTCAATCCTGTGCTTCAGTTTAAGTCTGTCATATTGTTTTTCTAAGCATAATATATTTTTTTCAGCACATTTATCATCACAAATGCATCTTTAATATCAATTTATTGTTTCATTCTTGAACTATTATTGTATAGTATGTGGGTTATTGTTGCAAGTCCAAACATTAAAAGTCTTAATGTAGGACAAGGTTTTGTTTGTGATCTGTCTGAGAATCTGATCTGTGCAAAGTTATGACTTGGAGTATTAAAATATGTTATTTGGTTGTACAATTATGAGTTCAATGCATACTGTTCTTCATAGCTTATTTCAGCGTACTGTGCTATTACTCCCCCTGTGCTACTGTAGTAGACGGGATGGTAATGTCCGTCCATCACAACTGTTTGAACATGCTGGCTGCAAAATAAATTCACCAGTTAACATCAAACTTGGAATGTACTGTAGGTTCCTCCTGTTAAAATGACAAATATGACTGCATGTTATCAAATTCAGATAATATATTGTTCAAGGCCCAAATGTGGGTAGTATTTAATAAATTATAACAAACTCCTGAGCTACTCCACATATTATATTGTAAAAAGCTATCATCCCTCATGGGTTCTGCCAGAGTGTTTCTAAAGTAACTAAATACAACCTAAAAATGCATAAAACTTCTACTATTAGTTAAAGAGAGTATGTTATGGTGCCACGATGATGTAAGGATTCTCTTAAAAAAAGGCCACTAAAACAATATTCAGCGATTCTAAAACAGATATATTTCTACAGTTAGTTTTATTCAATTCAGATAACTAAATTTTAAATGGTCACTAAAGTAGCAATGCCTGGGTTCTGAGGATGTCAGGGCCCTATCCAGTAGACCGTTTAATTGCAGTCTTTCAAGAATGGCGTAAAACCCCAATTAAGCAAATCCACTATGCGTTTAACTCAAACTTTAATCTTACTACATTACCTTAATTGATATTTATAAGGCTCTTTTGCTATCTGGGGGCCTCTGTTGGGGAGTGGTCTAGAGTGTACGCTGTAGAGAGGGTATTCTTATGGCCTATATATCCCTCTGGGGTCGAGGGTTTGACTCCCTGGACCGTATGTGGGTTGGTATGCCAGCAAAAAGCGGAAGGTCGTGGGTTTTCTGGGTTAATTTACTTCCCAGTTTTCCTCCACAATAATGCTGGCCACTGATCTGTTATTAGGATTTAATTTTGCAATATTAATGTCTGTACATGTTGTGAAGATTAACTTGTTAACGTCATAGGCGTCATTGCATTATATAAAACCTGTCCTTGCTTCATTTACAATGTAACCATATTCCGCAAAACAACAAAGCCCTGTTAGCTTAAGGTCCTAATTTTCCTCGTGAGTATTGATCACCTTGCTTGTTAAGGTCACGGAAGCATAAGGAGGCCCTGTGAAGTGGGCACCCTGTTACCTCCATGGTAAAATGATGATCTCGCTGCATGAAACACAGCCTGTTAATTTGGGTGTTTATAGGACTTCTGCTGAATAAGCCCTTCACAGCTGTAGTTTAAATTAATATACATTGCTGGAATAAATCCCTCGCAGGCTTGTTCTATCTCAAGCTTTGTTAATATTCCATTACTAATCATAAATATGCTAGTAAGTAAATATACAAAAACATATTTAATGGAGTATAAATTAATACATGTTAATCACATTTATCATTCAGTAAAATGAAACTGTGGCTAGAGTTTATCTTCTTAATCTTAATAACACTGTTAAATAGATTGAAGTAAATATGGTTTAGTAGAAGACAGACCTAATACAGATCTCTGTGGACCACCACAAGTCACTATCTCTGGTCCTGACAGGAAGTTGCTATAGTTTACTAACTGAAAGCGATTAGAATGCTTAAGAAAGGTCTATATTCACCCGCCTCCTTTGCAGAAACAAGTTTTTCGTATAATGATTGAGCTGCAAACGATGTAGGATTTGCACATAAATCATGTTGGTTGTCAGATATCAGGTTATTTGTGGTATGATCGTAAAGTGCATGCGGTACTCGAACAATGTGGAACAATACCTACAGAAAAGGAAATAATGTATCCTGTAGTTATACATGCAGGGAGAAGTGATGATTTGAGGTCAGATGTAATACTATCAACCTCCGAAGGAGAAACTTCAGTAAATACACAGTTGTCCGCTACTGGACCTTCAAGGAAATCAGACAAGACAGAGTTAATCGCTGGTATTTTAGAATCCTGAAACTAAGAACTAAAATAATGCTGAACTTCGTTTGCTATAGTCAGACTATTGCTTACAGACAAATCATTTAGGATTTTGGACATCAATAGGAAAATTTGAAAATCCTGTACGATATTGAAAGATTCTTTGATATTGAAGACTAAGCTTATATCTATATTGAAAGACTAAGATAAATTGTTTTTTTTTTATTGAAAATTTTTTTGGAGGACTTTACAAGTTTTTTTTTTAGTATCATTGTTAAACTTATTTAATTTGCTTTCGAAATAATTTTTCCAGGTGAATCTAATGGTACTATATTATCTATTGCTATACGATCTGTGAGCTTATAGTAAACAGTTTCTTTCTGATTTATTTTAAGTTACTAGTGATAAA
>JAVFBX010244145.1:0-19747 GCA_034783855.1 Mopalia kennerleyi | reverse complement strand
AGACCTGTAAAATTACAGTCCCTATACAACATAAAGTACTGTAAAACTGCAGCTTATACTCGACTGCAGAAATACAAAGAACTCTGCTGGTCACTCATTTGCCAGTCTTTTTGGCTGTAATTATACAGATTTGTTTTTACAGTGTACTCTTACAGCCGATAAGATCCTCGGGACAGAAAATCGATTACTTATTACAAAAGGATTCTCTTTAAACTTTGGCTTTTAATATTAATACAAGTATTGTAGCGAAGTGCACTGTTAATAGCCGACACAAATGTTAAGATGTTAAGATAGATCGTTAAAAGCCGTAAGCAATATACCATTTTCATCGCCAGTTTATATACATATTACATTCTTCATCATATACAGTACAGTATAAATACAAATGGTGCGTTGCAAAACATCGAACGATACAGTATGAACATGAAGTTGTTTGGAATTCCAAGGATTCAAATCTATTTAGAACGATTGCTCTTTATGCCTTTTGAACTGTGTACAGACAATTGTTTGATTGATTGAAGTTTAACGTTGTATACAAGGATATTAAACTTATATGACGACGGATTGTCCACTTCATACCATTCCTTACCTAAGTACGGTGCACAACCGGGAGGAAACCGTGTAAAAACTATCCCCGCGATTGCCGGAGTCACTTGTTTACATTTACAACGATAGCCCGGATCGTTGATTGACTAAACATAGATGCCTTTGACAGGTACATTGGTGGAGTTTTTAACTTGTCTGAGCGTTATTTTAGATACCATGGACTAGACTTCTATGGATATATGTTATTTTTTTTATCAAACTAAGAAAACATCGCCATAAATACCTGTACAATGTCGCATATTATTATCAAGAGTGGTGATTCTAATTGTATGGAATCTGATTGCTTCAACGTCTTGGTGATCTGATCTTAAATGATATCCAAATTCAACTCAGAACAGGTTAACCCACAAGTCGACTATCCATTCAATGTTTTCATCAACTTTCTGAATGCATTCTAAATTACTATATAACTATGCCACACACTTGAGACATACCATTTCAAAAACCTATTTCTTAAACTATATTTTAGATGAACTTACAAAGCTTGCTGGTGTTGGTCAAGTTCTCATCAGAGTCAACAGGTTCATCAAGAGCATCCATTTACTGCAAACATTTATCCGCTTCATCAAATACACTTAAATTACTTGAAGAAAGACCCACAAAGCTAAAAGCTCATTTCGGATTTTAAAAGTTAAGAAGAGTTTCAACCATACAATTTGTTAACTGTATTAGTTTATTCAAAAAATGTATCTTAATAAAGCAATTACTACCAATAGGAACAATTATAGTTCAATCAGAACTATTTGTAATTAGATGGTAATTCATCATATAAATATATACTATTGATTAAAATATTTTAACTTAGTCACTTGAGTTTGCGGGAAAAAAAGTTCCAAATAACTTATTCTAGTGTAATAACTATTTAACCATGTACACGTTTAATGTTTAGCTTCACAATTGCCTCGTATTCGATGTTAGAAATATTGAGATAGTTTTCCCTTTTATTCAGGGCGCTGATAGTTAGGTTTTCCTGGATGCATTTCAAGGACAGACTGTTATCTTGTGTGCTATTGATGATCATTGAATCCACTCTACTTCACATTTGTTAGCCTTGTGCTTTACATACGAAATGTAAGGGGAATGCTCCTTCTCCAAAATATTAACTGCTAATAAATGTGACAAAAGAGGAAACATAATTCATCTGAACATTATTGGTTTGCACGCCTTATTTAGTGTTTCATCTCGGCTGTGGTGTAGGCATTGAAAACTGCAAAAGCAGTTGACTTTGAATGTGTGGAGTATAAGGGAACATCAGCAAAACAAAAACGTACGCCGAACTATTAAAATAACGAGACGGTCAGGTCAATCAAATTTAGAATAAACTCAGAACAATATTCCTAAATCGTTGGAACTTCCCTGGTTTGCAAACGGTTTACTAGCGGTCGACATTCAATTAAGCGCATGGAATTTCTTGTCAGTTATTAGATTTTGAGTGTCGGGCTTAGGAACAAAAAATCAAATCTAATATTGCATCATTGGACATTCAGCCCACTCCTGTTCCCGCTATTTTTAAACTGTCCCACTCAATTTAAACCAAATAGAGAATTTCTGCTCGAGTTCGCGTTCCTATGCCTTATCTGAATGTCATCCGCAGTACGATCCATCGTAATATGTAACGTTATGCTTAAGGCGTGCCGGGATTCCCAAACTTCAAATCAATATGGCCCCGTGGGGGAGCGGGTTGGCCAGTCCTGCAGAATACTTCCTCGGCTTCAAAATATACCAAATCATCGACTTCCATAAACGTCGCCATGTTGTTATGAAGAAAGAATTGGGTGATTTTATGTTCATATTTGCTCTTCATCCACGGACTAAATGGTTTGAATACTGAACTTGAAATGTCCTCCGTAAAGTACAAAAACGTAATTTACCCCTGCTGTTTTGAAAATCAAGTTCTCACAGATATAATCCATATCTCCGCCCCCTCCCCCGTTCTTGAAAAGAAAGCTCTTAGTTGACGACAATCAAGATATTCCCGATAGTTGTTTTACAACAGTTTCCCTTAAAAGAGAGATCAGAGAGTAATCATAGTTTTGTTAAAAAGAAAACAAACATGTATTTATTTAAGTGTACCTACATTATTCACATAAGGTATTTAACAAAATAACTTCCCCTAAATAAAAATTAAACGAAGAAGAAACAACACTACTCTACATAATATACGTTTATAAACTATACAAAATTAATCTTCAGACCTGTCCAGCAATCCAAATAACTGTGGGTAACTTCTCATGTTCTTGTTATTTATAAAAAGCAAACAAAACGAGAGACCTTGTATACCATCGCGTAATTCGTGTTAGTCACCTTATTTCAAATGTCTTTGAAAACAAGTGTTCGTATTCACTGTTCATCGATTACAATGTTTTCATCCCGGTGACTTGAAAGTTTACCGACTTTGAATATTTCAGTAATTTTCTTATGGAAAGACCATATGGCATCTCAATGATCAAGTCTAAATAGGTTTTAATCGACTAGGATTCCTCTCCCGATGTGGACTGTCCGCTTTAGAGTATACTTCGTTTGTAAACTTAATCAGAAGTTAGTTAGTCCTGTTCAGTAGCGTAGGTTGTCATTTTAACCCGTGACTTTTTATAACTCAGACAGCACTGGCAGTGTGTTAAATATTGGTGATGTGTGTGGATACAAAAACTGTTTTCCAATCTTCTGAAAATGAGACTTTTGTCCTTGGGAAATTCTCATGCGCATGTACGAGTAGGTCAAGGTTAAATCCGTGTATGGTGTGGTCTGACGATTGGTTGTTGTTTAACGCCATAGTCAACGACGTTTCACTTATGAATGTATTTCTATCGAAGTTACTGTCACACCACCTGAGACGCTTGTAGTAGGTTCGTTCGTTTGGTTTTGTTGCAAAAAGCATATTTGCTTGTTCAAGTCGCTATGTAATATGATGCAATTGCTATTATTTTTATGGTGTACTTGGTCAAGTTCTTCATCGATTTAGATAAAATTTCATTGGAGCATATACGCCATGACAGATATAATCGTCTATTTAGCTGTGATTTATAAACAATGCTATCGCCTTTACGGACAAACCATTGGTCATGCTGTATCTTGGTTATTAAATGCTACACACTTGGGTATAATTAGTGGAATAGGTATGCTCTCCAACGGACGGATGGCCTGAGCGACCGATATTCCCCAACTTGCATGTCTGAAGCGATTTATTGTATGAGATATCCTCAAAGTGAATGGCCCTTATTGGAGACAAAGAGTGGCCATGTGTCCCTGGATTTGTCTCATTCATAAGACTTATAGTCGCCAACAGTCGACTTAAAGATTCTATAAACATTTGTATTAGTACATTGTTTGTGTGTAGTCTAGACGAGGGGCAAACATGCCTTATACCATCGCATTTCGGGCAATATTTACTTTTACTGAATATATCAGTAACTGCCATAAACGAACATGAGCATTAGGTCAGATTTTCAAATACTAAAAGGTCTTCAAACTGGTTCCATCAATATATGCGTTTATCCCTTACATTCTGATTATATTATAGGGAGCCATTAAAAATACCTTAAAAGTGGCCTTATGAAGAGAGAAAAAAAATTAAAATGTTCTTATATGATAGTTAAGCTAATTGCGTTTGTGGCTACTTGGAATCCACATTTATAAGTAACATGGATATTTAAAATGAATGGATCGTAGCTTTTACAGAATAATTGTTAATTTTCTGTAAGCTTCATGATGACCAGATTGATTTATAGTGCAGATAGTAGCACAACTGTTTTCCCTTCTATTATACGACACGCCTTATCTAGAGTCAATTTGAATTGTACAGTTGATCCAGTTTTATATTTTTAACGTTGGGAGCAGAAATGACTGTAGCAAAAATTAGATAACAAGCGTGTGCCAAACAAAAATTAAGTCAATCTTGATGAAAATAACACAAATAGTGCAAACAAAACCATTCGTATCGTCAGGATCATTAGCCTGGCAAACCAAATGTTGTCACTTTTAATCAATGACATGCAGTCGGCTTTGTAAAGCACAGATACAGCCTTGTAAAAGGGAGGCTTACGAATTCAAGTATCCACTCCTTAGTTTAACGTAACGGATTTATATACAACAAATCGAATACGGTGCAAATTGCATTCAATCTGTCATCAGAAACCAAGACCCACCGAAGATTTTAACAAAATATTTTTAGTTCATTAATGTATTGAATTGCCACCTGATATTTGACTTATATCACAGTGGGTGGAGAAAATCACCATGGATGCTTCTTGAACAAATAATAACAAAGCGGAACAGTCTTATGACACAATACACAAACATCATCAATAGATGGGTGTTGCTCTTAGAGCGTGAGGACAGCAGGAAGCTCCATGTAAAGTGCCCACGAACAAAATACATTCTCCTGGTTGCCGAATATAACGCACCTGTAAAGGTTGTCTTATTCAAATGAAGCTAAGGAATCTCTGCTAGGTTTCTGCATATTTTCTCCGAGAAGCGGCTATAATAAGAATAATTTTATTTCAGAAAACAAAGTTCCATATGTAGCTTATACAGATGAACGTAAAGTGTTGATACTAACCAAATCTAAAGTACTATATACCGCTCTGTATAACAAGCTTTGTCACCATATCTCAAGAGCGGAGCATATTTGAAAATCATTACTTTATCAGTATCTAGTATAACACAGAACTTCTTGGTGAATGGTGATAAAAAGTCAGAGTCAAAAATGAGAAAAAAAAATGAATTGATGTATAATTTATGTGTATGTCAAATACCAACACGATTTCGAGCATCACAGCGGGTATCTTGAAATATACTGTATGTATAGCCACACTATAATTGAGCAACAGCGATGATCGATTTTATGCCCACATAAATCCTTTGCTTACATCCATTATGACATTGGCGTGGACTTGTACACGGTCTAAATCTCAAGTCCAGACATGGAACTGATTTATTTGTAACATAAATTTGATACTACGCAGAAAGTTTGGAAGTAAATCATTTTACTCACTCCGTCAGCAAGAATCCGATGGATGTCAGGGCGTGCAATGAAAGATAAACACTCAGATAGCGCTGAATGTTTAAATACCTGAACAATAACTATATTGTTCCTTGTCAGCTGGAATCATCGGTATTTTATAGTTTTTTTTATAGACAGTGTAGGCGGGAAACCATACTTATGTCCTTTACTTTCATAGCCTAAACGTTGGCTAAACAAAGATGTAACGTGGAATATCTGTGGCTGAAATCAGAAATAGAGTATTGTAATCAATAACCTCGACAGTGCTCTCATTTTACCATGTACCGATGTACCAATAGCTCTCTCGTTTTCTCCACCGTAATCCGAATTCAAATTAACATATTCCATATTACCGTTGCTGCAATCATTTGATCTTTAAGATCAAACCAGAGCAGAGTCTACATAAACGTTGCAGAAATAGGGAAAGATGTACGTAGACACTGATTCACTTCTTACCGTCACTTCCCTCAGCAAATCGCTGTTTGAATATATATCAAATATACAATAAGCATATGCGATTGCGCTGAATTTAACTTTAAAGTTTTGAACAACGGTCAAAACGGTTACAAAATCCAACAGACTAGTTAATACAAGTAACAACCGATGCAGCTTCCATTAACATTTGAGAAAGTAAGAAAAATGACATTGATAGGAAACCCCACCTCGAGTGCTGCAGTAGAAAACAATAATAGCACGGATATAAACCTTAATCTCCAAATTTTTAAAAAATGTGTACCCTTATATTTGTTTAGTTTATGGGGTCTATTCATTTGTGCTTTCCGCCATATTCTGACATCGTTCTCAAGGGAATTCTGCTTTCACGTATATATCGTCTTCCGATGTATTTCATCAGTAAATGGTAGCACTGTAGATGCGGTAATATGAAAATGAGGGCGTGTATCGGTGCTGAATTGGAATGTTTCTCAGGACTCTTAAATGCTATGCTTTCCAGGCCTGTTTTTCAACAGCACTCTGACTGATCTTCTCTTACTTTGAATGTGGCTATCAGACTCTGATGTAATACCATGTAATACCTTCAAGTGTTACTCTAACGCCCTATATAACCCAAGCAGTCTATTATAATAGATTTTTTGAGGATACGCGGAGGATTTTATAAAATCCTCGGCGTATCCTCAAAAATTGTTGAGGCACCTTAATTCCAGCGTTCTTGTTTTCATTGAATTTGTTGTCAAACTGTCGGCTATGAATTAATGACATAACGTTATTAATAAAGAATTGAGCAATAAATATACACAATGATGTCAAAATATTGTGTAAAATACATCATGCTATTTAGAGAAAGGCATAAGTTAACGAACTTTTTGTTATCAATTAGCAATATATGTCAATGTAGACAGCTGGATTATAAGAAGCGTGCCCCTGTTGTGGACACCTGAAAACCTGAGCGTAATAAGGATGAATTTATTGTCTATCCGCCAACCTGTCCTCATCTTACTTGCCAGGTAACGTATCACACACCTGTGTTCTACATATATATCAAGCCACGAAGCCTGTAAGATGGTTGTTACATTGCAGAATTCATCTACAGTATCTCTTGTGATAATAAATCTCCCTGTTCACGTTTGGTACAGATGAAACATAACCGGCATGTATTCCAAAAAATAGAAATATACGGTGGCCAATAACGGATACAAATATTTTTTTGGATTGACAATTATTTTTTTTATCAATTTCCATTTGAGTAGAAAAAATGTTCGACTCGTTAGATATAGTTTCTACTGCAGTTGAATTATTTTTACCAACGTTGAAATAATTTCCTAAAATATTATAACCTAAGTATATAGATATAATCTCAACTCTGGTTAAACTATTTATACTTAAATAAATATTAATTTAAGGTAAAACATTGTTGAATCAATAGAAATTATTTCCACCTGAGTGAAAATATCTTCTACTCAAGTTAAAATACTTTCACCTTAGTGAAATAATTACCACCTCAGTGGAAATAACTCTTAATCCAGTAAAATATTTCTACTGGAGTAGAAATAATACAAAGGTGGAAATAATTTCTACTGAAGTTTAACTTGAGTAAAAAATATATCTACCAAGTCAAACAAATTAAAGAAAAAAAAAACCGTGTCCCTTATAAGCCACCGTGGAAACGAGATATTTCACCAGGAAACAATAAAGATAGTATTTACGGAACACATCTGATGTTATATATTCGGGTCATGCAAACGTTTGGTACAAATATCGGCGCTTAGGGCACCTAAATTCATTTATTTCTATATATTTTATTTAATGTAATAAGTTGAATACACGTTCATTTGGAGATTACATTATCTATATATAATGTAATGATTGCAGATACATGCGAAACGGGTTTTAATCGTCTAGTTAATCAATCTATTATAGGGATGTGAACTGCAGTCATGAATTCAGAAAGGGGGCATGCATATTAAGATTGAGATCCCAGCCCGAACGTGGAGGGGCCAAGGGTCGCGTTGGCCAATGAAGCTAAACAAAGTGAAGGCGTGTGAAGAAATACTATCAGCTACTTTACGGAATGACATTTACAGTTAGTCCACTTAATATTAGAATTATTTAAATTTGAAAAAAATTGCCAAAAGTAAGAAACCCATGGTAGTTGGTTTGGGAGGAGCTTTCTGTTGCGTCTGTTCTCTCTGAGCCAAAGGACAACGAGAAGAACCGTTTGTGATGAGTTTGCATTGCGTCTTGTGATGTTACTGTATATGTTGTCAGAAGCGTTGAGAGCGGTTTCCTTTACCCATTTACCCGTCGAGTGAAATTACCTCCAGTCCTGTGGAAAACCACAAAACAAGAAACGTATGTGCCTTTTAAGCATTGAAGCGATATATGTATGTTTTGCATGAAACAAACACCTGCCACCCTCCCCCCTCCGCCTCCTCTCACCTCTAAATAAGCCACTATTTGTTGCAAACATAAACCATAAAAGCAGTTCTTTGTTCTGGCCTTATCACATTATAGTCGAAGACATATCTTCTTACAGTTCTTGAGAAATAGTCTAGACATTATCGAATTCTCTTTGGTGGCTAAATGTTCTCTTCAATAATTCACTTTGAAAGAACCTAGTCATCACTACACGAATTATTTTCTAGCTAATTGATTATTCGTTCACACTATATTCCCGTTGGGTTTTCTCCGAGATAGTTCTGGCAGATACCATTCTGGAGGTGGCTGCCGCTGTCCACGATGACCACGACTTACATTCTTGTTGCATCCTAGGGAGGCTACATACATGTAAGCTTGTGAGCTGACTAGATCATGTGACGCAGTGTGAAAAGAGGGCGTTGTGCTAAGAAAGAGAATTGATTGGTAAATAGTGGTAGAGATCTCCTATATACTGGACTACAATGATAAGGCAACCGGGAGGATATTGACTGTAATTTTAATATTACTGATTTAAGCATACACTAGAATTAGTTCGACTTACAAAAAGGAACACAATAAATAACGCCCTTTTTACGACTATACAGTTATTGCCGTCCTCAACCTTCGCTTTAAAGATTACCGTCGTACATTTACAGTAGAACAATTAAATATAATTACAAATAGACTGAATTAAGCGGCGTATTTAAATAGATTTATTATTTGGGGGAAAGAAAATCGGAATAATTTGTATTACTATGTGTATTTGTGGAATCGTTCTTCGGGCGACATTGCATGTTGAACAAAACAAAGCGGTTTTCCGTGAAACCGTTTATAGAGTTCCCTTATAATCCTAGGTTACATTTGTCTTTATCACATTCTTACTTTCCTGCTAGTTCTAGAAACAAACTGAAACTAAATTTTTAGACGAATTTTAGTTTGAAAACCAAGAGCCTAACTCTGTAATGGCATAATAACCCTCTAAGGTCAGAATACTAAATCCCCACCACGGACACGAAATGACATTTCATAGTTACCGGGAAACAGACAGACGGGTGAACGAGAGAAGATGGAGGAGGTATGTGAAGATATTAAGGCGAGCACTTTAACGTCGTTGAGGCTCTTGAGAGAAAAATATTAATGAATTTCCTATTACAAAATGATGTTTATGCCAACGTTGTGTGTGGTGTCGAGTCATCTTTCTTGTTGTATACACGACCAATTGTTACAATATTACATATCATCCGGATGAATCAACGCGTTCCTTTGTCGCTATGGGTACCTGTGTATATAACTCCTAATAAAGATTGGAGACACCCCCTGAATTTTGCTAGTATATATATGGATGATTGTATTAAACATCACCAAGAGAATTAAAAAGGACATGAACAAGTGTCAAACTCCAAATATGTCAACATATCAAAGGTTTACTTTTGGATCTAGATTTGTGAATATTGTGGTTAACAGTGTCAATGCCAATCATTTACAATCTTTGATCTGTTGAAGAACATTTAATCAAAAGGTTTTATTCTCAATGCTCATGTCGTTGTACGTCTTGAAGTCGTTGTCAAAGTTACCTAGTCACGCATGCCATTAGAACGTATCATTCAGGCAATCTGTTGAATAAAGAGAAACGTGTGAGTTGTGCATCTGTCTAGGCGTCCGGGATAAATGATTGCATCTACATTTTGCCAGACTGCTGTTAAAATCAAATAATACTATTAATTTTTTGTAGAAACAACTGTAGGTGTTCTACCTGTGTACATGATTATGAATTCATTGCTATAATGTGGAAAAATGCCAAGTTATTTATAAGCACACAGACATATCACGTATCATGCCAGTAGTAGTTATAACGATCTTACAGTTACCTGAACGTGTGCTCAAATGATCAATAAGATTGGATTCATTTCAAGTCGAGTTTATGTTCGCTAACTTATGAAATACATAGTTTCGTATATTAAATTTATAAAAGTCAACCGGACTAAAAGTCTGGATTAAATAGCCGTTATTAACCTGGTCCATGAAAGAAAGCCACACAAGAACAGGATTTGCTTCACTGACATCAGTGATATTTTGGATTAGTATAAAGTATTCAGTATAGTCATCCCAGGTGATATAATCTGAAGTTAATAACACTTTTGGAATTCCAATCTGAACTGTGAACGGGTCATCATAAAAAGATGAATAATACATCAGATTTTTAATGCCAGTAAACTAAGGATTTTTTTTCAAATTTCTTTTGAAATGAATAATTTTTGTGTCATTTAGAAAGTGAAAATTAACAGTATTTTCGTTATTTTGGGATAACACTTTCTTAGTTTGAACAGATTCTAGTTAAGAAAGTGTTATCCCAAAATAACGAAAATACTGTTCTTTTGAAATCCCACTTGTTTTCGAGTATCATAAGAGACAAACACAGTCCAACAAAACGGATACTAATCTTAATTAAAATGTCAGCTATGTTTACAGTCTCTGTTTGACTATATTACTAGTTTGTGGTTTAAAATGTTTTTAAAAAGTTTTTAAAACGATAGTGGGACAGTGTCATTTAAAGCGTAGAAAATATCAGTAGAATTAAAGGGACCATGTTTAACCGAATACTCGTTCTAGTCCACACTCAGGTGCGACGAACCAGGACAAAGGGAGGTTAGTAGGCTATAGGTGGTTTTGTTTTTGTTTCGTTGAGGTTTTACTTGGCACTTACGGTTATTTCACTCATGAGACCGGATGAAGGAAAGCACCAACGACGCAAATGGCAAAAGGCAAGGACGATCTATGGTCTAGAAAAGACACAAAATGATGACGTCGTAACTAATCCGCTTCTGTGTTGCCCTTTGTCTTGTTTTTATTCCTTTATTGCAAGAGCCATCGGGGCTGGTTTTCTTCGGCTGTTGGCCTGTTGTGTTGACGTATAAATAGCTTAATGTATCAAGCATTCGATCAATCAATAAATAAACTAATAAATTTCTATCCGTATTGGAAATGGATATAAACCTGGCCATAATGGAAGTTTAGAAATGTAGGTAAATCAGATATGGTAATTCAACAGCTGTGACATTGAATGCAGGCGGATTAATGATAAGTATAAAATGAAAAAAATAATGTTACCTTTTTTTAACAATATAGAGTTACAATGACAATGTATGTGAACATATTACATACGAATGTCATTAAACAATGCATATTTTGAGGTTGTATTGAGACATTATGACCTTTAAAGTACAATTTATATAGGCCATCTTTAATTGGCCTTGCACGTCAGCTGTTGTACTGGTTAGCGTAGAAGCTGGCATATTTAAGTTAAACAGTTCAGCATAAGGAAACTTCTGTCAAATCGTAATTTGGTCAGCAAAACAGGGCTTTAGTTTGTGAAAGTAAACTGCATTCAGAACTACATATTTTTTGTTTTTCAAAAGTTATACAAGAATTGGACGAAAAATTCAGCTCTATACGGTCGGTTTAGATAATTTCAAATTTACTGCTTCGTGTATCTAAGTATCTGGTTCTGTTAAACAAGTTTCTGACCCGGTTTTTGACACGATCTAAAACTAATAATAAAATTTGGACTGTTTTCGTTAATACGCATTTGTAGTATTAGACTGAATATTTATATTCGCAGCATAATAATGAGGGGGTGCTGAAACGATCATTGTTCCCCATGGCACAATTTCATATCTCTCTATCTTCCAAATTAACATCTGTGGCCTCAAGGATAAACTTGATATTACTTTCTTAAATCTTCATACTTCCGACATTTTCGCTATTAATGAATCCCATTTAACTGACAGAGTAGACAATAAGTTTACATTATTACCCAAGTATTGGCATTTTTTGAAGCGATCGTGGCCAAGCGTGGAGTGGGTTATAAATATATATGTAAATGTTTTCCAAGGGCTTGCCTCATGTAACCAAAATAATAGAACTAATATAGATAGAAATCTTTGACACAAATTCGTAGGATTCAAAATACAAAAACAAGCTGCTGGGACTTTGCCCTTTTTCCTATTCAGCATTACTTTCCGGTTCTTACAACACGACTGTTTATTCCGCATCAACGATGATAGCTAAAAAAAAAATATAAATTCCATGTTACATCAACAACAAAGTTCACACACACACACACCGACAGCAATCGCCAATAAAAGTAATAGTCATACGTTTAACAATGCAATAGCATACGATTTGTTGTGGGTCAGTTGTACCATGTACGTCACTTCCGGTTTGTAATAGTTTATTAATGACTAAATTTTAATTAGTTCCTTGATCTGAGGACTGTTATGTTACTAAATTGGTATTAAAAAACGACCAAACCCACTGTAAAATCGCATGACATCCGTTTAAGCGAATTTTCACCTAAAAATGGAAAGCAGCTGTAGAATTGGTCTCCCCAGCTGGCGAACTTTCCTTGACAGGTCGATAAAAATAAATATGACCGACTAATATCATGTGCGAATTAAATATGACATTACCAATAAATATCGCAGACAGCTCTACCTACATGTATGTTAACCAGAATTGCCCTGGGCTTGAATTTCATGTGACACTTCATTTTATTGCCACTGCCCGCCCATGTTGAGGTGTACTATTATTGGACAACCCAAATTTAGATACTGTCTAGACAGATGCCAGTCAGCCACTAAAACTACACATTGATATTTGACATATAAGACACGAATGTTCATGATTATGTGTTAGAGACGAGGTACAGAGATGTATAGTATTCTATATATGTCTCATTTTAATAGTGACACAGCAGTATTTTGCCTTTGTCTCATTTTAGTAGAGTACTACAGCAATTCACTCTGTATAAAGTTAAACGAGGCACAGTATAGTGCACAACTAGCAAGTCAAAATGGACATAAGAACAAAAGAAAGAAAATAAGAGCCCACATAAGAAAGAAAAAATGGAAAATAAGAGCCCACTGTTGTTTTACTCGAATATCAGTCGTGTAAAATTGTAATCGATATTTACAGATACTATCAGCCGTAAAAGATTTAATGGCTGTTTTTTTTTTTCAATTTTGTAATTATCTTTATTCATGCTAGGTTTGTGTTTGAAAGCGCCTTGCTCAGCATTGTCAATGCCGTCTTGGTGTACGGGTGCCATGTTTGTTCTCCTTTATCGATGCTAACTGGTGATTTCCATACGTGACTAAATGCACGTCTTATAAATTTGCAATATTTCATGGACTATGGGGTATGATCCAACTGGTCATGTTACCGTTTTAGCTCACATGAGCCCAAGGCTCAAGTGAGCTTATCCGATCTAAATCTGTCCTTCGGCGTCGTAAACTTTTCACATTTTCGACTTCTTCTCAAGAACTACTTGACCAAATTTGATCAAACTTGATACAAATGATCAGTAGGGGAAGGGGGTTCAGATTTGTTCATATGGACTCTTTGGGCCCTTTATTGGGGTCACACGGGGTCACGAAATGTCAAATTATAGACTTTCCACATTTTCGACTTTTTCTCAAGAACTACTTGGCCAAATTTTATCAAACTTGGTACAAATGATCAGTAGAGGAAGCCGATCTGATTTGTTCATATGGACTCTTTGGGCCCTCATTGGGGTCACACGGGGTCAAGAAAGGTCAAATTATGGACTTTTCACATTTTCGACTTCTTCTCAAGAACTACTGGCCAAATTTGATCAATCTTTGTACAAATGATCAGTAGGGGAAGGGGGTTCAGATTTCTTCATATAAACTCTTTAGGTCCCTTTTCGGGGTCACACAAAGGTCAAATTATGGACTTTTCACATTTTCGACTTCTTCTCAAGAACTACTTTGCCAAATTTGATCAAACTTGGTACAAATGATCAGTAGGGGAAAGAGGTTCAGATTTGACAAGACAAATACTGGTTCAGATTTGTTCAAATGAACCTTTTGGGTTCCTTATTGGGTCACACGGGATCAATAAATGTCAACTTATGGCGTTTTTACATTTTCGACTTCTTCTCAAGAACTTGGCCAACTTTAATCTAACTAGGTACAAATGGTCAGTAGGGTCACATAATGGTCAATCTTAAAAAAATGTTCTTCTCCGAAAGTATAACTGCTAGAGCTTAGCTGTGTGTATATTTAGATACCTCAAGACATGTAGTATATAGCTTCTTTAAGTGGCATTTAGAAGTTGGAATTATTATAAGGTAAGGAACAACTTAGTATGGATAACAACTTCTTGATTTATTTCAACGCCAAGTATAAGTGGTAATGGATGTGAATCTTTGTAAAGTACATTGTATAGAGCTCTGTAATCAAAACAATACTTTTATGAATTAACTTTCTTTTTAACCACCACCGCACATGACGACCATGGCGAAGAACTATTTTCTATAATTTCATTCTTGAGTCCTTTATAATTTGCCTTATAGGGTCTAGCTCAATCGGTCCTGTGCTATATGGTATTTGTCTTTATAGGCTTAGCATCTCCAATGCTAATCTTTATCATGTGTAACTTAACTCTGTTCATATTCATTTTCCGTGTTAGCAAATACTGACCTTATACACACGGAAGACTATTATGGATTACAACTTCTGTTAATTCAGTTTGCAACGTTTCGGCACAGATTCTAGTACCATTATCAAGCGTAATGTCAAGAAAATTATAACTGGTATATATATACAATAGAATATTAGAAGCCAAGAAGTTTGTTGGTGGGTTGGTGAGTTGTAATCCATAATAGTCTTCCGTGTGTATATTCAACCCAACTTCTAAATGCCTCTTAAAAATGAAATACTGACCTGTCTTCTTTCGACAAAGCTCTTTTCCTGTGGTTTTTTGTTCTGTTTGTAATGACACTTTACTCTTAATACACTTTAGGCTCGTCAGAATAATCTGTATTAATGTTTGCTGAGTTTTGAGACAACGTCAAATGTTTCTGTTGCAAAATAACATAATATCGTATAAGCATCTGTTGGAATCATAAATTGAACTGTAATCATATCTGAATTTACACACCCTAAACACTTAACTCCTTTGGTATTGTATTAAAATACATATTTTCAGGTGGTGAAAAAATGCCTGTTGTGCCCTTCTCAAATTGCTTTCAAGTTTAGCTTTTAGCTATATCGACATCTTCACAAGCCATAACGTTAAAATCTCCTTTCAGAATATCCTATTTCGATAAGTTAAATGGCTTTTGAATCTTTCATGAAAAACACTAAATTATCATAATCTATTATTCCTTTGTATAGAATGAGAAAATCTATGCCGAGATGCACTTTACATCCGTAAAATGACGGCGATAGAACTGGCAGCACGACTGCCAAACTTTTGCCGTTTGTATTACGGCTTGTAACTAATTTACGGGTTGCTGTTATTTCACAGTTTACCGTTTATTTAAAATTTACATGTTCCCAGTTATTTTACTGAAATACTGTAAAATTATGGCGATAAAAGGGCAGCAATTATTATACGGCTTGCCGTTTTATTTTAAGTTTACGTGTTGCCCGTCATTTTACTGAAATACCTTACATTTACAGCGAAAGAATCAGGAAGGCAACTTTATTTGCCGTTACTTCAGGCTGCCGTTTCTTCCAACTTTTTCCATATCGCAGTCTTTTTTGCGCATGTTCTTCAGTTAAAAAGTAACCACTTTCCACTTGACACTGAATTAGTGTCAAGAATGGCACTAAACTGATGAATCAACACAGCCCTGAACCATGACTGGCATGGTATAACCATTATCAATCCATCCCTGTTGGGTCTCTTTACACACCCAACCAGGTCTTCAGTTCAGATTTAACTCCATATTACATTAAATATATAACCCATAGAACAAGACAAATATGGGTAATATTTAACAACAAAATATCACTCTACTGCTGGTTCCATGAAAAAAGTGCAAATTCTGAATTCAGACTTAGTCAACTGCATGGAATCAGGAAGGGGTACTGGGTTAGGTGATATGTTGCATCACACTGGGCTAAGAGATAAAAGAATAAAGCATATACATGTAACATACTGTTCACCTGAGAATTTTTATAAATACATCAAAATGTGAACTATAAATGGACAAAATGTCCTTACACCATTTCTGCTTAATAATGGAATTGTTATGAAACTCGCAATCTGCACACGCAGAGGACTCCTGAGTATTAGAGGGGCTAATTTAACTGATTGTCTCTCGCGATGTTTACTTAGGCACTTAATTCATGCTTTTGCAATAAACATTGGTCAGGCTGTTGATGAGCCGCAGAACTTTCGGATGTACCGCTCCAGCCACTGTAGCCCTCGCAACACTTCTTTCCTTTGTCAGGATTCCGTCCAAAAAAGCATCTGAAATAAAATTGATCACGGTTTAAATGTGTCCCCTTGTGAACGGGATATTGTTTTGGTATCTAAGATCAAGCAGGAATTTAGAGCAGTATCTTGTATTATTTGAAAACTGGAAATAATTTAGCCCTTGCATTCCAAATCAAGTCCATTCTTCTATTGGCATTCCACCTTATTTGTAGGCCATAATTAGAAATTTTTTAACGAGCCAATTTTTTCAATGTTTTTATTTGATTTGTCAAATATTCTGTTCATTTTATTTTGAGGGTCTTAATTGTAATTTAGTGTTCAAATTGACCCTAATGTAACCCTGTTGTGTGATACCAAACTGAAGACATCCTCTATTTTGTAATCAGCACGAAGAGGAGCATCTGAAACATTATAGGGATTGAATTGCTCGAAGGTATGTCACTTATATGATGTCGGTGTATTTTAACAGTACGCTGTGGGTAATACAACTACATAATGTGAAGCCGTTTCCAAGTAGTAGCTCTGTTGGAAAAATAATGGTCCTTCGCTGCTATGTATGACAACATGAAAATAAGTCACTTACATACTGCTTACCTACATACTGCCCTTAGCCAGAGGGCCAACACTCTGCTGCTGTATGACTGAGACTACCAGGGAAAAACAACAAACAATCACAGCTCACCTTTTGATAACGTTTAATTGGCAGTACTTGTATCCTTTATTGAATCCGATTGCCGTAAACTTACACACTTGACAATCACGTTCGAATCACCTCAATAGCGTAACATTTTACGGCGAAATCGACGTGACACTATTTATTGCACTCACCGTTACCAACTTACATTCCGTTTGCCGTAAACTTACCGTAGCCTTACGGCAACTATTTTTTTACAGTGTGCTAACCTTGAGAACATGTGAGGATAATGTCAGACTACTTTGTTACCGATTTCTATTTCTACATGTACATTAACTTTCCAAAAAACTTCTTCAATATGTTGACCATTATGAAGACAAAAGATTTGGTAAGTGTTCTTTATTTTAGTTGTGGATGCCTTTTTTAAAAATAAAAAACTTAAATTTGCACCAGTGTGTTTCTATTAAATGTCATTAAATTTGCTGTATGAGAACTGATTTATTGTCGAAAGGCTTGATGACTTTACATAAAACAATGAAACAGGATTACATGTAGGTTTGTCATTCAATGAAAAGCTCGACAAAATTAAGGCAAATTTACAATTGTCACAATTTTTAGCAACGTTAACATTTTTCAAGGTAAAATGAAGAACCAGTAGGACAGAAATGCTGCGGATTCAACTTTTTAAATGAAGATATCAACAACTAAGAGTGACTAAGGCCTAAAACAATGTCTTGTTTCCTCTAACCTGACCGACCATACGAGTCTAAAGTTTTTTTAAAAAACTTCGGAAACATTTTTATTTTTTTAAAAGCTTTTCCAAATTGGCATTTTTTGATAACAAACTCGTTTTTTGTAAGGTTTTGCGGTCAGGCAAGCATCTGCATCAGTTTTATTAAATATCTACTGTTTTGTACAAATAATCGACCAAAAAAGCAAAAAAAATCCTGCCTGCATATCCCAATTTATTTCAGGACTTTAAAGGAAACACATCATTTTTAAGGCCTAAAGGGAATAGAAACGAATTTATTAACAAGTGGCAAAGACCCTTTTTAATCTGCGTGAATGAATATCATTATTCATCTGGTCGATTAAATACAGTTAAAACAATTATATTTGTCAGCCCGATTATATTAAAAACAACAGTCTCGCCGTACGACATCCACCAAGATGCTTTGAACAGAGAATAACAAAACGAATACGTATGCTGCAGTTGATATATTAAGGACTAATTAATAAGCATAGACCCAGGGGAAGCGATTAGACCAGAAAATTTAACAATCAAGGATAACATCACACGTGTTGCATCCTGAACGATATCATTTATTAAGCGTTGCTCTAATGTTTTTGTTCCATGCTTCCGATAGTTTAAACCGAAGGATTGGTTATATTCAGCGAAGGGGACTCGGCTTAACCCATATAACTTCCTCCATCCTGCCTTCTGTGTCTATTATTTTGATATTTTCATGGTTGTATACATGGTTGAGCCGTTGCCATCACTGTCTGGTCTTTTGTGTTGAGAGATCCTTGATATGTAATGGTGATTGTGTTTCCCCAATATAACTGTCTGTACAACCCGAGGCTTGACACGATATCCCATACATCACATTGTTTCGTTTCTCTTTAGATACCTCGTCTATTAAATCAAATAATTTTTTGCCGTATAGTATTTACTTGTTTAAAATATGCTCTAGCCCCATAGTCACTGTATATTATTTTGGTTTTGTCTGAAAGGCCACTGATGTACGGTATACAAACACTAGTCTTCTTACAGTTTTTAAAAATACTCATTTTCTTTTTAATGTTTTTTACATTAATTCTTTTTAATTAAAATTGTTTCAATGGACTTTTTTAAAAACAATTCTTCTTTTTATTTTATATAAACTTTTTTGATTCATTTAAAAAAAAAATTATTACTTTTTAATTAAAAATTTAAAATATGATTTGTGGAGAAGGGTGATTTTACTTACGTTCACCGTGATTTGAACTCGGATCCCTGGCTGGTAGGGCATGTCAAATGTATGTATTACTTCAAAGTTTCGTTTCTTTACAATATAATTATGTATGGTTTTTTTGTCACCTTTCGACAAAAAAAACTATTAAAATATCGGTTAGATCAAGCCCTCTGGGGGTTGAATCCAGCCAGGATTCTTATCAGGTATTAGAGACAGCCCCCTAGAGGCTAGCTTAGTTTATATGTAGGCCGGTATGTTGTTGTTTATTGCTGGTTACATACCGCTACGCCGCAGGCCTATTAAGGTCTGGGGTGGATTCCATCACCTCCACCCAAACAAACAAACTACTTCACTTACCCTGTCCAGGCTTGCTTGCTTCGAAGAAGTCGGTATAAGGAATGTATACCAATAATTTCAGCTCCTGAC
>JAVFBX010244134.1:0-10301 GCA_034783855.1 Mopalia kennerleyi | reverse complement strand
CCTAGAAGTTTATGTGTAAAAAAACAGTTTTTTAGAAGTATTTTCCTACCATTTTGTGTATTTTTGTGTTACAGCCCAGCACAGAATATTAATTTCTGAGTGTATTTTGATGGCCTCTTGGTGTATTTAGCATAAATTATGTATACAAAATCCTCCAAAATACACCGGGTAGGCATGTCCGTATAAAAATGTTTGATTGGGGTTTGAACCTGCTGACTTGAGGTTGTTTTCACTCACATGACAGTGTGCCAGCCCAGTTGGTACATGTACAGTAAATCAGCCTTGATGCCACTGGCCATAAAGAAAGACATGACAAGACAATCACAAGATGTAATATAAATATATCACTAACAGATTGACTTCTTGTCGCCCCTAAGATCTGAAACCCCCAGGGCAACAAGAAGCTCCCTGTAACTCCCTGCCATAAGAATACAGGGTTCCAAGTGTACATGAAAGAATAACATACCTCTTCAGTTTGTTCAATAAACTTGTTAAAATCTGCCCTGGTTTTGCAATAAAATCCTATTGTACAGCTTGGGTCCATCTTATTGAAGGTCATCTTCCGCGGAGACATACAATGATATGTCTACAAAATAATAAAATACAGAAAATATGATTTGTTTGTTTGTTTGATTAGGGTTTAAAGTCATACTCAAGGGTGTTTCACTTCATACTGTTCGTTGCCTTATTACAGTGGAAAACCTGGAGGAAACCTCGTAAAAACCACCCCTGTAATTGGCGGAGACACATTGTGTGACTTACTCATATACCTGATGTTCCACAGGTGCACTCAATCTGGTGAATAGTAAATTGGAGTAGGATGAGGAAGCGCACACAGCTGCGGGCCCAGAAAATATGAAGAAATATTTTATACACATGACAGAAATGTCTAAAAATAAATGCAGATGAAAAATTTCAACATCATCTGAAATGAATTTGCAGAGCATGAATAAAACAAATAAATGAGTGAGAAAATACATTTCTATCAGAATAAAGGTTTCTGTATTTAATGTCACACTCACACATTGGGTTGTTTTATGCCACAGTAATAGTGTTTCAAGCAATACTTTCCTGTGTTCCACTTTTTATGCTCTTTGTGCCACTCTTGCATTTTTTATGCACAACTCTCTTTTTTATATGATGCACTTTCTAGCGCTGGACTCCATTTCTTGTGGTTCATGTAACACTTTATGGTGCTTTAAGCCATAGCATTTGGTGGTTTATGCCAGATTCTCAGTTGTTATATGTTACACTTTATGGTATAAAATGCCATTTATTTGGTGTTTAATGCCACACTTCCTGGTTTTAAATATGTTGCATTATTTTGGTGTCTTATACTATACTTCCTGTTTTGATAAGCTTCACTGTCTAGGGCTTCATCCCATGCTACTGCCATACTTTTATTGGACTGCAGTATTCGTTTGTTTTTTTTTTATTAGGGTTTAACATCGTACATAAGGATATTTCATGCATGTGACGGCCCAGCCCAATGGGTGAAGGAAACCACCCTCGACCCCACAGGCAACAAACAATGGTTCTGTGGTTAGGGTGAAAGCTACTCCTCCCCATTCAATGTAGAGCTTACAGGTTTGAATCCTCCAGTGTAATTCAGCCATTAAAGTGTGTATGAGTGAAGTAACCTTTGGTACGGCATTAAACCACCATCAAACACCCAAACCAGTGTACCTCAGGCCTTAAAAAAAAATGTCTTGTTTCCTCTAACACGACCGACTTTACGAAATAGCTCCGAGCCTAAAGTTTTTATTGGCTTTTGAAAAAAAATATATATATTTTTTTTTTTTCAAAAGACCTTTCTAAACTGGTATATTTTGACAGCAAAATCGTTTTTTGTAATGTTTTTCGGTCATGCAAGCATCTGTAACAGTTTTATTTAATATCTACATGTACTGTATTGTACAATGTATGCAAAAAAAAATTAATTGACAAAATAAAAAAAATATCCTGCCTGCCTAGCCTAATTTTTTTCAGGCCATTAGAGGAAACACAGCATTTTTTTGTTTCAGCCTCAGGTATTTGAAGGAGTGGCACAATTTTTCCTAGATATATTCCCAGGCCATGCACATTCAAGTTTTGAAAGTTACATAATCGTGGGACACAAATGCAAACATTTTCCGGGTTGTATTTATGCTGTCAGAATTTTGAGAATGCCAAAAATTTCAGTGGGTCTTTTTTGAGTAAACAATTTGTTTGTTTTTCAATTGTTTGTTTGATTGGGGTTTATTTCATATTCAAGGGTATTTCACTTATAAGGCAACGGATTGTCGACTTCACACTGTTCCAGCTGAAACATGACAGAAAACTGGCAGGCAACCTCGCAAAAACCACTCCATCGATTGCTGGAGCCAGATTGTGAGACTCACTCATATACCTGATGATCAACGGACAGATTTGAACCCGTGGACAGTACATCTAAGTAGGATTAGTAAGCAGGCAGGCTAACCACTAAGCCATGGCCGTGGGCCTGGGAGTTCCAAAATTAACTGTTGAAATGTTCTGTCAATGAAACAACAGGATTTGTTTGTTTGTTTGATTGGGGTTTAATGTCGTACTCAAAGATATTTCGCTTATATGACAACAGATTGTCCACTTCACACTGCTTTATTTAGGTGGAAACCTGAGAGGAAACTGCTCAACCTCCCCCCGTGATTCTTGGAGCCACAACGTGTGACTTGCTCATATACCTGATGGTCGACAGGCAGACTCGATACGATGGAAGCATGATTAGGAAGCTACAGTGTAACATTAAGCTACTGCCGTGGGCCTGAAAGGACAGGACATACTTACAGTGTATGGGAAATCTCTTGCCTTGGTGTCTACCACATCTTGGCAGTAGTGAGGGTCTAGGTGAATCAGCTTGTCCTCTGAAATCAAAGTGGTCAAAATCTCTACATTTTTATCTGAACAGAATCGATACATCAGGCTGGAATTGCATGTATTACATTATTATCTCAACAGACTTGATACATTAGGCTGGTAGTGCATGTATTACATTATTATCTCAACAGAATCGATTCATTGGGGTGGTAGTTCATGTATTACATATTTATCTCTACAGAATCGGTACATTAGGTTGGTAGTGCATGTATTACATTATTATCTCAACAGAATCAATACATTAGGCTGGAATTGCATGTATTAATTTTTATCTCAACAGACTTGATACATCAGGCTGGTAGTGCATGTATTACATTATTATCTCAACAGAATCGATACATTAGCTGGTAGGGCATGTATTACATTATTATCTCAACAGAATTGATACATTAGGCTGGTAGTGCATGTATTACATTTTTATCTCAACAGAATCAATACATTAGGCTGGTAGTGCATGTATTACACTCAGCGGCAAATAATTAAGGCAGAAGCTGTTTTTATGTTTTTTTAATCTATTTCTTATAGTTTAGTTTTGTTATTTTGGGAAAGTTAAATAAGACCAGAATGACAAAAATATCAAAACTCATTACAACAATCTAGAGAAAAGAGATAAATGTATTTATCTCTGTGTTTCAATAAATTGAAATGATCTGGGATTATTATTAGCTTTCTCGTTTGCTCCAAATGTGACAAGGTCCGGTATTACGGTATTCCAGTCATAACAGCTTGTTCTCGCTGTTATTTAACGATAATAATGGACCTTGTTATATCGGCACTGGTTGATAAATACCTTGCCAGCCGATAAAATAGAGTGAATGTCTTGGTTTTCCTCCGATTATCCCCAGACAGCAGTCCTGTGTGAGCAGTGACTTGAGACAGGGAATGTAGACCGGGTTAAGAACATCACTCCCAAGGCGCACAGGGATTAAAATCACCACGCCACGTCTCCACTCGGGTTCAAATCCCGGGCTGTTTACGGGAGAGGTTGGGGATTCTGTAGATGAGCTCCATCTTGCTGATGAATGTCGACGGTTGGAACAAAGGTCCAATATGTCCTGTTTGTAAACTAAAAGGAGACAAACATTTAAAAAACCCATTAGATTACTATTATTTTCAGTGCTCTTTTAGGTTTGTTCGATTGGGGTTTATGCGTGCTTTAATAAGGTTATTTCACTCGCACCTCTGCGTGACAGCCCAATGGGTGAATGAAACCACTCCAAATACAACTGGCAACAAACAATAACATCACTGGGCAAATACTGGACACTCACAGGACAATACAAAGACATCACAAATAAATCGACATCCTGTTCTACTTTACCTCAGAAAGCACCAGGGCAACAGGAAGCCCCCTCCAACCACCTGGTTCTAGGTTTTTTTTGGCATACTGGCCATTAATTTTGTGGTTGTTGAGTAAAACACTTTCTTAGTTGAAACAGGTTCTCATTCAGGAAATTTGATATTCAAGATTTATACAGGAATTGATTGTTTGTTTGATTGGGGTTTAACGTCGTACTCAAGGGTATTTCACTTATATGACGACATGCCAGCCCAATGATTGAAGGAAAACCACCCTCAACGCCACTGGCAACAAACAAAGACAGGACAGGACAATAACAGGATGCAATACAGACACCACAAACAGATCGGCTTCCTGTTCCCCTTTAGCTCTGAGAGCACCAGGGCCACATGAAGCTCCCCCCAACCCCTAACTATGTGTATAACACTTATAGACAGGGGTTTAGCCAGAAATCAAATGTATGGAGTCCAAAATGGTCAATTTGCTTCACTTTTCAAGTAATTGGGTGTCCAATTTTTTCCTATCTCCTGCATGTTTAATTTTTTTAAAGGGTGTACAAATGAGGCAACTGTTTAATTCGGGGTGTCCAAAGGATGGGTTGACACCCTTCTGCCTAAGCCCTAACTTATAGATTGTCTCGTGCTGACCTTATCCAGTCATGCTTGGTTTCTGTCTTGACAAAGATGTAAACCCACGACCTCTATGAGCAGTTTAGTCTTTATACGGGCCTTTTCCCTTCTGCCGGTATAACATCTGAAGGTTGTCTCGAGCTGATCCTGGTCCGGATTTACCTGGGTCTAGTTCTATAGCTTTTAAATAGGCTTTCTCAGCTTTACCTGGCTTACCCCATCTGTGATACAAAACACCTGGGAGGGAAAACAAAACAGTATAATGATTGATTGATTGATTGATTGATTGATTGGTGTTTTATGCAGTGCTTTGGGTATTTCATGATAACTTAGTGTTAAACGTGCTTTAATATGGTATATATTTCATGATCAATCAAAGATCATGTGAGCCATATTTTATAATTGAATCAGTCACCGACTTTTAATTGATTGATTGATGTATTGGTGTTTTATGCCATGCTTAAGGGTATTTCACTTAAATGACGACGGTGTATTCCAACAACAATTGCCTTATTACAGCGGAAAACCGAGAAGACACCTCGTAAAAACCACCCACGCAATTGCCCCGACTTAAAAAAAACAAGCTTAAATGACACAGATATAAATGGTGACCTACCTAGGTTAGAGTGTATACCAGGGTTTTTATCATCCAACTCTACGGCCTTGAGGAAATGCTCTTCACTCAAACCATACTTCTCCAGCTTGCCAAAGTTATTAGCCATGTTAAAGTGAAGATTTGGGGAGTGTGGGATCAGCCGGAGTGCTTCCCTCCCCACTGTCTCCGCTTCACTCAACCGGTCTGTTAAACAAAACCAAAAAACTGCCAGTATAATATGTGGTTTTCTTCGTTTGATTGAAGTTTAACACCATACTGAAGGTTATTTCACTCATATGATGGCATGCCATCTGATGATCAGCCATTGGGTGAAGGAAACCATTCTAGAAATCACTGGCAAAAATGAAGGCAGGACAAATACAGGAAAGTCACAGTACAATGCCAGGACAACCACAGGATAATCACAGTACAATGCCAGGACAACCACAGGATAATCACAGTACAATGCCAGGACAACCCCAGGATAATCACAGTACAATGCCAGGATAATCACAGTACAATGCCAGGACAACCACAGGATAATCACAGGACAATACCAGGACAACCATAGGATAATCACAGGACAACCACAGGATAATCACAGGACAACCACAGGATAATCACAGTACAATGCCAGGACAACCACAGGATAATCACATTACAATGCCAGGACAACCACAGGACAATGCCAGGATAATCACAGGACAATGCCAGGACAACCACAGGACAACCACAGGACAATGTCAGGACAACCACAGGACAATGCCAGGATAATCACAGGACAACCACAGGACAATGCCAGGACAACCACAGGATAATCACAGGACAACCACAGGATAATTACAGGACAAGTAAAGAAATATCACAGAGCGCAATACAAGGATATTAGTCTCACCCTTAAGATCTGAGAACACCAGGGCAACATAAAGCTCATGCAATACAATCGCATCATAAACAGATTGGCTTTACGTTGGACCTTAGCTCCCATAGCACCAGGGCAACATGAAGCTCCCACCCAACCCCCCACACAATAAATGTTTTTTGAGGATCAATCACAGGGCCCAATTGCACAAAAGATAATAAAAGAGTAATGAATTCAGACATTTCTACATCAGAGTGATGTCCCCTTCTTAGTTTATGTAGTTGTTTAGTGTTTATTTAAATAGGAAATACAGAAAACATTTCATGTTAAGAAAAATATTATTTTTGGGGGAATACATAATTTTAAAACTACATGTTTCTGTAAATCCCACAACCTGTGAAGCAATAAATTGGTCAAAATTGGGCAAAATCTTCTTGTAAAAAATAAATATATTTATTATTTAGTGTTAATGTAACACATGCAAAAAATGCCAATTAGCCCAGCAATTGTCATCTGGAACCCCCCTCCCCCAAGGGCTCATCCATATGGTATGTAACATCATTCCAGCTAGCCAAGGGTACAACAACGAGCTGCTCACTATTACAACCCTAGATGAACAAAGTATCTTAAACCAGGCCAATCAGCAAAGCATTTCATTGGCTGCCTGTGTACTTGTAGGGACCAATAAGAGTGCACGGCTAGTCACATGAGCCATTCACAGACCAATAAGAGTGCACGGCTAGTCACATGAGCCATTCACAGACCAAACAGAGTGCACGGCTAGTCACATGAGCCATTCACAGACCAATCAGAGTGCACTGCTAGTCACATGAGCCATTCACAGACCAATCAGAATGCACTGCTAGTCACATGAGCCATTCACAGAGTTAATTAAACAGTCCTATTTATCACTTTACTAAAGAGTTAAATCGGTTGAATATTCTCGATTGATGGGGTTGGTCCGCCCAGGGTTGTCATGGATATTAGCCCGGAATAAAAACAGTGGGCTAGCGAAGCTAATTTTCAATGTAATTAACACATAGTGAAACAACTCACCCAGATTTGACAGAAGAATCATCATGTTGCTCCACGAGTTGAAATGAGTTGGTTTCAATATGGTGGCATTTCTCCAAGCTGTTAGAGCCTCGACATGCCTATTTGTATCCAAATACTGAAATGAAACAGTTATTTATTAATGAAAATACCAACAACCAACTTTCAAGGTGTATGGTAGCTAAGCCAACGTTTACGAAAGAACTAGGGCCCAGGAGCCAACCCCCAACAACACACCCCTTAGCTCTGAGTACTTGGGCCCATGAACTGCCCCCCAGCCAGACACCCCTGAACTCTGAGTACTAGAGCCCACAAGCCTCCCCCAACCACAGGCCCTTTAGTTCTTGAGTACTCGGGCCCAGGAGACTCCAAACCACACACCCCTCAACTCTGAGTATAAGGAACCAGGGGCCTCCCATCAACCGCATGCCCCTTAGCTCTGAGTACTACCGCCCAAGAGCCTCCCCCCAACCACACACCCTTTAGCTCTGAGTATAAGGGCCATAGAGCCTTCCCCCGATCATCTGCCCCTTAGCTCTGGGTACTAGGGCCAAGGTGCCTCCACCCAACTACACACCCCTTAGCCCAAGAAGTATTACGGCAGAGAATCCTCCCGTTAACTACCTGAGGTCAGTTGCTCAAAGCACTATTAAATTTCTCTGCTATAAGATGTTTGTTTGTTTGATTGAGGTTTAATGTCATACCGAAGGGTTTTTCACTTATATGACGACGGATTGTCCACTTCACACTGTTCCTTGCCCTAGTATGGCGGAAAACCGAGAGAGAACCTCGTAAAAACCACCCCTGCGATTGCTGGAGCCACATCTTGTGACTCACTCATATACCTGAGGGTTGACAGACGGACTCAATCCCGTGAACAGTACAGCGAAGTAGGCGTTAGAAAGCGCACTCGCAAACCACTACGCCACAGCCGAGGGCCTAGCTTGTATTGCTAATTAAACTTTGTTAGCCAAACATAGGGATGCCCGCTATTGATTCAACTGAAATAAAGACACTCTGACAATAGGAGAAAATGGGGTTTCAATACTTGTTGCATCAGATCGCTGGGCTGACAAGTTGGACCAAAAACTCTGTACCTTTATCTCAGCTACTACACATATACATACATCGTTTAGCAATACAGTAACCTAAATGTTAGCTCAAATAGCAGAAATCCATCAAGAAATTACACTTCTTTCTTTCTTTTAAATATATATTTATTCTGTTTTTGTGGAAGACTATTTCATAAAAAATCTTCAAAGCTGATTAATTTAACCCAGAAATGGAGAGCATTACGTCATGTTGAAAAAACATAAAAAATCATAATTATGTTTCAAGGGTAATATATGTACATGTATATATATTTTATAAATCCTTTATATTTCATGTATTCCCATGTTTATAAAATGACAGTGCTACAAAGATAAACATATTTTCTTAATTTTCAATTCCTAATTTATAACGTATTGGACAGTTTACCATGATTAAATAATTTAAATTTCCCTTCTTCTAGTAATGGTATAAAGTTCATGATCATATTTCTCACAGCAAAAAACACTGAATGCATTAAAACAGACAAGTATCATTGTTATAGTCTTTGTTTGACAAGAACAGTCTTCAACTCTTCCATCTCTGCTATAAGTTCTGATGAAATAATTATTGTTTGTTTGTTTGTTTGTTTGATTGGGGTTTAACGTCGTACTAAAGGGTATTTCACTTATATAACGACGGATTGTCGACTTCACACTGTTTCTTGCCCTAGTATGGTGGGAAACCGAGAGGAAACCTCGTAAAAGCCACCCCCACGATTGCCAGAGCCACATCCTGTGACTCACTCATATACCTGAGGGTCGACAGACGGACTCGATCCTGTGAACTGTAAATCATAGTAGGCGTTTGAAAGCGCGCTCGCTAACCACAACGCTTGGCCATGGGTCTGAAGGAATATTCACAAGGACAGAGTGTCTTTTAGGAGTTTTCTCATGGTATTGCCCATGGAGGGTGCTGATGGACCCGTCGTTTGATGACCAATCTGTCAAACATAGACAAAAAAAGAACACACAAGTTAATTATGACACCGATATACCAGTATGAGCTTACTACAAATTTTGTCAACACAATCTTTAATATTAAAAGTTTGTATTATAAAGCAATGTTGTATGCTTTTTCATAAATGTACATTTATGTATTTCAAAAAATCATTTTACGATTCTGCCAGAAAATATAACAGCACAGGCCTACGAATCAGATAAAAAAAACATTAGAGACAGTATGAGGGTTTGAAAAGTTAACACGCTTGATCAATGGTGTGCTTCCCCATGAGTGAATTACAAAGTATTTCAAGTTCAACACACATACATACCTTGAATAGATATGGTTGAATATCAAAATAACTTGTGTCGAAGATAAGTTCCAGCTCCGATTGATTTGGCATCTTAGGCACATACTCATGCCTGTTCATGATGTCAACTATGTAGATAATTTTTTCCGCCAGCATTTCTCCAACTTTTTCATTCAATATCTGACGTTCTACATAAAAAGAAAGAGCACGAAATTAACCACATGCATATCAATTATTTATCAGGCTGTCTGGCTCTGGGCATAATGCTTAGTGTAACAAGTTAAAAATGGGAAAATTTAATTAAAATTCAACCTGGATCAGTTTTAAAACAAACTTTACCAATCCCCCCAACAATTCATGCTATATGGTAACATGCATCCCCAACCAAATGGTTCCATCTTTTATAAGAGTCCGCCAGAAAGATTGAATTAGAAGACCAAAGTCACAACTCCGAAGAACGATAAACAAGACATGTTTCAGATTCTAGATATTTCGGTTTATTAAACCATCTTTACTGAAGATGGTTTAATAAACCGAAATATCTAGAAACTTAAACATGTCTTGTTTATCGTTCTTCGGAGTTGTGACTTTGGTCTTTTATGCTAAACTACTCAGTGGAAATCACA
>JAVFBX010244123.1:0-10301 GCA_034783855.1 Mopalia kennerleyi | reverse complement strand
CGATCTTTCCTTAATTTTGCATTGTCAATCCAACACCAGACACCCTACACCTCAAAAGTCTCCATTTTGTTTTTTTTACAACAACAACACCCGCCACGTGGTCCACAACAACAACAACAACCACCTCTCGTCACCTCTCGTCACCTCTCGCCACATCGCGAGATCTTGTCACCTCGCGTGACCTTGCGTGACCTCTCACGGGATCTCGTGCGGTGCCGTGGTCTCCGGACCTCGCGTGATCTCGCGTGAGATCTCGAGTGACATCACGTGATCTCTCGTGACCTCTCGTGACCTCTCGTGACCTCTCGTGACCTCGCGCGAGATCTCGTGAGGTGCCAACCCAAATCTCGTGAAATCTCGTGAGGTGCCAAAAATATTTACTACATAAATACTAGGCAAGTCTCGTGAAATCTCGTGAGGTGCCGTGAGGTGCCGTGAGGTGCCATCACTACTATTTATGTAGTGAGGTGCGAGCTCATGAGCTGCTCTGAGCTGCTCTCAAATGTGCGTCGAGCTGCTCACTCTATACTACTCACATATGTGTAATCATAAGTATTCAAGCTTTCCAAAAATATATACATATATATGGCGCAGATTTATATTCTTCTGCACGAGAGACTCAATACAACAGGTGTTCTGAAAATCGACCAAGGGGTCCAGCAAGACCCTAAATCAACACAACTTTGCCTAAATATATGGCTTAAAAACCACTGCAATTGTCCAAAATAGTAGATGGAACATTGGGTTGTTAATTGTGCGGTCAGTGCAATGTCTAACAGCAGGCAAGAGACTACTATCGATTGAGCCGGAAGCAGGTAAACTGGACAGTCCCTAAAATCATGTTTACGAAAAGAGGAAAAAGACAAGTAAATGTGGAATTTTTCTGAACTAATCGTCTAACGGTTGATAGTTTCACGTCTTCCCATCGAGTTTATCTCACCGGTTAAAGACAGAAAGATTTTCAGAAATACCCTCTGGTCAGCGGGTTTTTCATTGGTGCGGAGGGGAACTGTTATCAAAGGTAATACTCATTGTTGTTTTTTTTATTCCAAGCAGAAAAAGTATCAGTTTTATATTTAGTTGACCCCCCCCCCACCGCAACACCCCTCCCCCAAACAGTGCTGTTGACATGTTCATTCTGTTAAATAGGGAATACACCTGGCATTTATATTCTGCTTGTAACCGAGATTGACCGTGTAATGTGTTATGCTTAAATTGATTACCCTGGTTTACTGCTAAATCTGTTTGAGAAAGTCGACATTTATCAGGTTGTCTACATAAAGGCGATTTTGCCCTGAAAATGCAAAATTTACTTACATGTACAAATGTTGACCGTAATTTCAACCGTCTTATACATGGCTACACTTACGATTGCAAAGTCATTTAATTTAATTACTGAAAACCTATTTTTGTTTTAATAAAATGTTTGAGAGACAGTGTGACTAATAATTGTCGCGTCGGGAATTTTTTCGCTCAACATACTGATTTGCTTCTCTGTGAATTTAATTAACGTAGTACGTGATTAGTTACACCTCCAGCTAATTGTCGCGGGTCTTTGGAAGGTCAAAAACTGACTTACTGGGGATAGTGTGCCTTTAGCCTTTATTTCTTACAGCTACTCAACTTATCTACACGACAAACAGATGATGAGTCATTTCGAATATTTATTCAAGAAACAATTTCCTTTAGCCATGAAATAGTCTGACTGAAAAATAAAATAGTCCACACTCGCGGAAGCCATTCTGAAATTTTAATTCTAAATTACCAAGTACGGTCAAGCAAGTGTCAACATCTTTTCCGATCAAAAGAGATAACCATAAGACAATCGTATACGATTGGACCGATTGTAAGATTTGTTCTTTTATGGGTTAATAAAAGCTTCCAAAATGGCGGACGCAGTGCCTGGGTGCTGCTGATCTCGTAAACTTTTGAGGCGGTTGAGGCGTTTGAATGGAACTTTAATGGCTTTTTTGAACTAGAATCAAATGTTAAGCAATAATTATATTGCCTGAACTGTAAAAAATCTGAAAACGGTGGTATCGAAGACGAATTTGTGAAAAAAATCTGAGTACATATTGAAGACATAGGATTCGGACTAGTGGATTAAAATGGCGTCACAGGTACACGAGGATCCCGTGCAACAAACTCCCAGTCAGCATGTGAGTGATCAGGCTACCAGTAACTCAGCTACAGCTACAGTGGAGGACAACACGATGACGAGAGCGCAGGTAAAACGAAAAAATACTAAAACTTTAGAAAATCCGCGTCTGAAGAGAGTTAATTCGCTGCCAGATATTTCTTCCCAGCCAAAAGTCTCTAACTTATCATCGATTAACCTAGAGACATTGATTGATACGCGTATTCAAAAACTGCTTGATAAAACTGTTACTAATGCTGTTATATCCGCCATGAAACAAGTTACGGAACTAATAATGACGAGTGACTCTAAAATATCTAAACTTTCGTCTGACCTGAGAGAAGCGGTAAAAAAGATAAATGAGAAGGATGATCTGATAGAGAACTATCTCAAGAAAGTGGACCGTATTGATAGCGAAATTTGCTCTCTCAAAAATCAGCTTATGACCTCACAAAAAGAAATTGCAAAACTTAAAACTGATAATGATACTGCCGAACAGTATAGCCGCAGAGATTGTTTGAGAATTTCAGGCTTAACTCTACAGACCAACGAAACGACGGACGACGCAATATGTAGATTAGCGAATCAGGCTAAAATATCTATCACCCATCAAGACATATCCCGTTCCCACTTCATTGGAAAAGACAAAACTCAGATAATCGTGAGATTTGCTACATACCGTCAAAGACGTGAATTTATATCCGCTAGGAAAACTTTGCGTGAAACTCCAGCTTTGAAGGGGATATACATCAATGAAGACCTGACGAAATTGCGTTACAACCTATTCAAAACGGCACTACAACAGAGAAAACAAGGAAAAGTCCATAGCGTTTGGACCTTTGATGGCAATATATTTCTCCGTAAAACAGAAACCGGTGAAAAAATCCATGTTCGATCTGAAAATGACCTTTTGTAATTTTGTTTAAAACAACAACAAAAAACTATGTCGACACTACTTTATTTTGACTCCTATAGTTATATATGTGTCGTCTATACACTCTATACACTGGGTACTTTATTCAATTTATACGTGGAAAAACATAGGGTATTTGACTCGAAATGAAACTTAATCTATGCCAATACACACGCAAATGTGGTAGGCCTGTTCGTATGCATGTGTGTCTATGTAATCTTATGTGCATGTCCTCCCAAATATGCTTTGCTGTTCGTCAACGTTATTGGGTGGGCTCTATACTGTGACAACTATCAGTTATATATTTTCGGCCTGTATTTGACCATAGCAGTTCAATCTAGTATCATATTGTGTTGAATTTCTCCTAGTAGCTCAAATGTAATAGATTTTTCCTGATGTCTCGAAAATCCCGTGCAACACGGACAAACGGAACGAATTGCACCATATCGTATAATTGGACCTCGTTTACGAAAAGGACTTACCCAATTTGAAAAGCCTGTGCAATATGAATCAGTAGGGGTGTGCGAACTTAATGAACTTATAAACAAATAAATGGATGAACTAAAATAATGCAGTGCCCTATCATTATATATCCGGAGTTGTTTCCGGTTGTGCTCTAACGTTTCTTCATTTGCTTTATGGTTTTACAAGGACTTATAAATTACGACTTACAGGGGACAAGTCGTGATTTGTTTCGTTCGTCGAGGAAGTCATTATATTTGTTATCTTGTAGTTGCTTTTCATCTTGTTTCGTCATTCTCGTTGATCGGTTTTGTCTGTGGGCTTGCCACACACAGACCGCCATACAACCATGTCAGTGCGGATATATTATTATTTAAAGTGTTGTTACTCAAGTGCCAGGACAGACGAGCGGCAGGAGGCTGGAAGAATCAGCCTTTCGTCTTACATAATTCGTGTTTTTCTGTTTCACTGTTTTGTGGTATGGCAGTACGATCCTATGGTCCGTTTTTCTTTCTATTATAACAGTCGTGAGTGAATGTCAAGTCCTGACTATGATCGTAGGTGTTTTTCGGTCAAAAAGTGCATTCGTCCCTGTATTTGTCCACTTATCTTTCACTCCGTGAATGTAATACAAATCCTAAACTGTCAACAAACAGAATTCTCGTTGGAGGCCATGTTTCTGACTTGCCGAATCAATATACATTGAATACGTTCATAATTCCAGTTTTGAATCAAGTCACCATAAATGGAACTTGGAAGTATATGATCTGGTTTCTTTTATAACTCATTACTATTTACAACATGTGCCTCACTCGGTTCGATCCATGGGCACACTTGTGAGAATGTCTACGAGGTGATCGAACTTGTGAAATACATATCTATATATATATACATATATATATATATTATTATTATTATTATTATTATTATTTTTTTTTTTTTGTTACTTGTTGCCAAAACCCTGTTTCCCAGGTCCAATATGTATGTATGTATATTTGTATGTATGTATGTATGTTTATGTATTCGTATGTACATGTTCATGTGTGTGTTATGTTTATGCATTCATATATGTACGCGTGTGTGTGTGTGTGTGTGTATGTATATATGTGTACACATAGATATATATATATCTATGTGTATGTATGTGTATGTGTGTTTGTATATGTGTGTGTGTGTGAGTGTGTGCGTGTGTGTGTATATATACGTATGTATATATATCTCTATATCACTACTTATTTATTTATTTCTTGTTCCGGACCAATTACACTGTGTTGGACATAAATTGTCTAATACAGTATGCTGGGATGGCTCGAAATTTAGTGTAGTAATGACTCATCATTCCAGTTCTTGCAACGAGTGTCTGGATACCGACACATATCCTTAATAAATAATTATTAATTTACGTAACTTATTTATTTACGTAATTCTCTTTCATTTACTGATTTGCATTTATTACTTACTTCTCCTGCATTTGTAAGTTTGAATCATATAGAGTAATTTCAATATACAACATTTTAAAAGTGAAATTAAGTCACCAGAAGATGTCAGTAATCTACTATATGATAGTTATGTCATGACCAACGTATGCATAATGATGCCTTACACAGACTTAACCGCCTCCGTAGTTATTTCCTTTTTTTTAAGCACCGCAGTACTATGCCTGTTTTTACATATCAGTTTTTTTTAATAACTTACTTGTTATACTTTCTTCTCGAAACTCAACTAATCTTGTTTATTGAAATGTACTTTTCTTACCTCATAGGCTTGACCGCCCTGTTACTGCTGGACACAGCCATGTGGCTGTTTTCTTATTACTGCTCTTCCGAGTATGGGTAATGATCTAAGTAATTACCGTGCTGCAATCGGTCTATTCGGACTCACATTTAGATGTTCTCAATGTAGTGTCAAGTACGGCTCATCTTTTGTGCTATGGTTTTTGATCCTCAATCTTTGTTATTACAAATGTTTTCATTCTTTAAATTCCTCTTGTTTATCCATTTCTTTATTTATTATATATGTAATACAATTTCTAATTCTCTTATCGGGGGATGTGGAGAGAAACCCTGGTCCCAATGTAAACAAATCTTTATCTATTGTACACTTAAATGCCAATGGTCTAAGAGCTAAATTAAATTTGATATATGCTAATCTTTATAATTATGATGTCATAGCTCTTACTGAAAGTCACCTGACTGTGCATACTTCAAATGACGATATAATCTTACCGGGGTTCCATAACCCAATCCGCCGTGATCGTGACCAGGCTTGGGGTGGTGTTTGTATTTATATATCGAAATGTCTTGCATTCACCCACCACCCCAGGCTTGAACACAACGACTTAGAATTGATTTGGGTAGAAATCCATACAAAACATCCCTCTTTAATCTCAGTGTTATATAGACCACCAAATTCGCATGTTGATCTCTGGGAGACTATACAAGATAACATCAATGGTGCCTTCGACGTTTTCCGCAACCACAACTTAATTCTTTGCGGCGACTATAATGAAAATTTGTTAAACCCTAAAACTTTTCATCTTAAAAATTTAATTGCAAGTTGGGGATTCACACAAATATTAACAGAACCAACACGGCCCGCCTCAGGGACACTGCTGGACCCTATTATATGTAGTAATCGATCGCTTATTGAAGACTACGGGACTTTGAGTAATTTCTGTAGCGACCACTGCCCAGTCTATGTTACTATAAAATCTGGTAATCCAAAATTACAAAAATACTGGAGGCAAATCTGGCACTATGACCAGGCTAACTGGGAACTCCTTCGAACTAGTTTAAAATCAGCTAATTGGGATTTAATATTCCATTCTGGTGCTATTAATGATATCTGCTCTGCTTTTTATAACACCGTTACTGATATCTGTAAAAAGTGTATACCTAATCGCCATGTACGTGTTAATCCAAACGATAAAACGTGGGTAACCACTGAGATTAAGCAACAAATCACAAAACGCTTGAAACTATTTCGTATATCACGAAAATATCCATCACTTACTAATATTACAGCTTACAAAAAACAAAGAAATTATGTTAATGAGTTAGTTCACCTGGCCAAGGAAAACCAAATAAACAAGATTAATGATACTGTTAATAAAGTAAATCCTGCACGGAAATGTTTGGTGGAAAAATTGTAAATCTTTCTTTAAAAAAAGGAACAGTAACTATTCAAATATATATACCACCGCTAAAAATTGCAAACGGTGACAATGTGTACGAATATAAAGACCTAAACAAAGCCAATCTGCTAAATTAGTAATTTGAATCGGTTGCCATATCGACGATAGAAATATCGATGTCCCCTTTCTCGCCCCCGTTAATGGACTGAAGCAGCTCGCTTTGTTATTTGCGGAAACAAATGGCGTGTTCTAGACCTTTTAAAGTGTATAGACACAAACATAGCCGTTGGGCCGATGGTAAACCTATCAGCCCTAAAGTCCTCTATTAGGCACGATTTAACTTGCTCCTGTTCTATCTCGGTTGTTTAATGTTTCCCTGTCAAACAGTATATTCCCATATTGCTGGAAAATTGCTAATGTCATCCTTGTATTTAAAATGGTGACCCATCCTTGGCCAGCACCTACCGCCCAATATCCCTTCTTAGTTATGTAAGCAAAATATGTGAGATAGTCGTCTACAAGCGGATGTTTACTTTTTTGCGTGGTGAAATAACCTCATATCAGTATGGATTTCTACCCAACACCTCAACTGCTGATCAACTGTTGGATTTATATTTTGACATAGTCCAGACGCTTGATCAGGGGAAGGAGGGGTTTTTGCTATTTTTTGACATTTCCAAAGCTTTTGATCGGGTGTGGCATCGAGGCCTCTTGCCAAGTTATATTTCTATGGTATAAATGGCAAACTATTGGACTGGTTTGAAAGTTATCTTTCTAATAACGGTCTCAGCTTCGTAGTCTCACTGCGGGTGTGCCTCAGGGTTCTGTCCTGGAGCCTCTCATCTTTTTAATCTATATTAATGATCTACCGAGCGAGTTACTTAATAATGTACGGGTATTTGCAGATGACACTTGTCTATATATAACTGCGGTCAATGCATCACATAACCTCATAGTTGAATCGCTTGCTAACGATCTATTATGGATCGAAGAATGGGCAAAGCAATGGATTGTTTCTTTCAACGCTGCTTAGACTAAAGCTATGTTATTCTCAAGAAAAAAACAACCTTTAAATATCCCACCGACTTTTTGTGACGAATAGATTCCTTCATCGAACTCACACAGACATCTCGGAGTTATAATTAATTGTCAAGCCACTTGGAACGAGCATATTGATAATCTATTAACTACTACAAATAAAGTAATTTCTATGATCCGACAATTAAAATATGTATAAAATCGATATAGCCTAGAAATCATGTATACATCATTTATTAGACCACGATTAGAATATGCTGACACAGTCTGGGATAATAAACTGACGACCAATGCAAAGCTATAGAATTTCTAAAGAAAGAGTGTTTACGTTGTATTACAGGTTTACTAAAAGGGTATCCACTAAATTGCTATACGAAGAATATGGCTTATTGCACTACATCAGCGTCGTCGTATTCACAGACTGTGTCAGTTTTATAAAATATTCCACCACGACGTTAATCCAAACTTAAAGGGTAAACTTCCCAGGTCTGTAGGTCAAAGAAATCCATACCCAACTCGTTCTTATGCTAATTTTACTTCATATGCTAGTCGCACAGCTTCATTCTTTAAAAAAAAATTCCACCTACCGATAGAGACTGCATGGAGCTCCTCGCCAGATCTGATCAAAAGCATACGTCACTATGACGAATTCAAAAATAAACTTAACTCTTTATAGTATTACGTGGGTGATAAAGTAGCTAATATCGTTCTGTGTAGGATGACAAATGGATGCAGTTCTTTACATGAAGATTTTTTCCACAATTATTTAAGGGACTCTCCAGATTGTATGTATGGTTCTGTTTCAGAATCAGCCACTCATTATATGCTAGAATGTAAACAATATTTACTACATAGACAGATCATGCTCTTGTCCTTGGATCAAAGTAGATATGATGATGTGCCATCCACAACAATTCTTTTGTATGTCTCAGCTGAGCTCTCTTTTACTTTAAATGAGTAAATTGTAATAGCTGTGTGTACATTTATTAAAAGCACTAAGAGGTTTTTATAAGATTATTATTAACATACGTTGCGGCACTTGCGTCATTATATAATGTTTAGTGTTCGTTCCGACCTGTTGCCGACCAGAATACGTTCAGCAGCAAGCAAACAATGGCGGTCAACAGAATCAATCTATTTCAATATTTATAAGATTATATTTATTTAGATATAGTTGTATTTTGATTTTGAGTAATTTGCCATTCTTTCAGGATATGCTAAATGACATGACAAAATAGCCATACCATCTTTCCGATGGATGCCGAATGTATTGTTTATCCTTTGTGTTACTGGTGTGCTCTACAATTACCTATGGTTTATGACAATGGTGGCCATAATTATAAACAGGGGAATGCAGACTTCCCTGTCGGCTTTATTCTGGAGTTTTTTGTATACATAATTTACTGGGTTGGTGTGCCCTACAATCTACTTCGGTTTATGGCAATGGTGGCCATAACTCAAAACTGGCGAATGGTTCCCTAATTAGTGTGACAGGGGTGGTGTGCTCTACAATTTACTATGGTTTGTGACAATGGTGGCCATTGTTTTGCCATTTTTATAAACAGGGGAATGCAGAATTCCCTGTCGGTTGTATTGTGGAGTATTTTGTATACATAATTCATGTTCAATACACCAATAAGCCATTGAAATTAACACAAAATAAATACACCTTGAAGACAATTTTCTTACGCTGGAGTTTCGTCTAGGGTAGGCATGTAGCTACGGGATTTGTGCCCTAACGTCTGCTACAGGGAAGCTGTGCCTACAGTCTACTTAAGAAATAATAGTCGCTTTAACATTATTTCTATTCTATTATCCACAAAATTATTTACTAAATACTGATTGTCATCGATCAATCGGTGTTGAAAAACTTCAACTCATAGCGTATAGAACCTGTGGTGGAAAATCTTGGCACAGTCCTATCAGTGTTCTAACACGCACTCACAACAGTCTAATCGGACGAGTCCAAATAATCAGCCGGGAGAAAAGAAAACTTACCCAGATAATTTAATGATATAGTTTTGGTGTGTAATGGTGAAATGTAAAAAATGTTATATATGGCGAAATTTTAGCAAAACACAAATGTTAGACATATTTTCCCCCTCAGCAAAAATACTTTATAGAAAAAAAATTTGATTAGGCCTACGTCACTGAAATTAACATAGGTCAAACGGTGCACACAATGCATGCAAATCGCTGTCAAACATTCTCGCCAGCAAGGACAGACATATGTACACGGACGCGATGGCAGTGCAAATGGATTTTTATCAAGAAATATTTTATTTCTGAAGGACATCGTTTATAAATGAAGGAAATTCGTAGCCTGGATGACACTTTAAAAGTTGCAGGTGCCGCGCTTTCCAATCGACACGGGTTTAGAATAATGTTCGTATTTCTTTTGTCCTTGTCCCTGCATGAAACGGACGAAGTTAACAATTCAAATCTGTCATTGGGACATTTTAAAAAACAATGGAGATCTGTGATTCAAGTATAGCCAGTCTGCAAATAAAGTTGGATTACTTTTAGACGCCGACAAACAAAATAAATATGAAACGGTAAGTTCACTCAATTAGTTCGGATTCTGTAGATTGTACGAATGTAATGTTCTGAGTGCCGGC
>JAVFBX010244112.1:0-10302 GCA_034783855.1 Mopalia kennerleyi | reverse complement strand
TTTAATTTGCCAGATTTTCCTAGCTATGTCAATCCTGCTATAAAAACTTGGGTTCGAGCATACCACTGGCATGATCCATTTTCTTTTGAGTGACATAATGTCTTATATTCCGAAATTTGTGCGTAACTCTAGACTGTCCAGGAAAATCATGCCATGACTAGATTTTGAAGACAATAATAATTCCAAAACGTCCCTAGAATACACTTATTATGACTAAATGTTATAAACCTATTTATTTTTATTTAACCTGAAAAATAAAAACATTTAAAACACAACCATTTAAAAATAATGTCCATAAATCTTCATCTGTAAAATATATATGTATCCGTATTGTACCTTGAAATAGTGCGAAGATGGTCTCAATGTAACGTCCGTAATTTTCACTTATAAATTCGAATGGTGTAATGTCTCTTTTCTTCGCTATGCCCAAAATTAAAAACAAAGTCTATATTTCCTCCATCGCGAATCCCTAATGTATACTCTGAATCGTCTGCTGGTTTATTAATCTGTTCACTAGTAAATCGGATGCGTGTCCTGTAATCCATGATCCTCAATACAAACGCAGAAAGTCATCCAGATGCTGGCTCAGCAATTTCACAATAATGTCACCTAATTTAACAACATAAGAACAAATACAAGAATTAGCAAAAGTGGAACATGATGTTATTATACTACAGTCAGGCTAAGGCATAACAAAGTCGTCACCTAGACCAAAGTCGGATAGCAGCATAAGTATAATTCACCTTGAGTGTACTTATGATAAGCCTATATCTTTGGGTGATTAAAACACTTAAACCAGTAGGCGCTGTAAAGCCCGAAGCTAAGCAAGAGGAAAAGAAGTGAAGAAAGTTGTCGTTTACTGGAGGGGGTGGGGTTTTAAAAGGTAAGGATTGCAGAAAAGAGCTGAGAGTTTTTCTAAAGAAATATCAAACACAGTTACATGTTCATGAAAAAAACAAATCTTTGTGATGGCGTGCAAATTATTTTAGAATCCGTCCCGATTGATGTTGAAAGTTTCACAATTATCACATTCGTTTACGTCCAAGAGTTTATTTGTGTAAAATAAATGGGCAGTTTTTTAAAAGTAAAATCTCACCTCCAGCTTCCCTTCTTTAAACAAAAAAATACCATGTTGTAGTCCAAATTACAGTTGTAAAACCATTGTATACCACGGTACATGGGCCTCATTGAATGGTAAATGCGTGGTACACCATGGTACTTTTTTTATACGGGTCACTTTTCAGATAGAAACGATGGTGTTGTACTGAATATTATTTGTAAGACTAAACTATTAGGAAATGTGAACTTAAGTACTTATTGTCGATATGTTTTAAATAAAAACAACCATGTTCGTTTACCTGTTTAAGTGATTGTTAAGTGAAAGTTTTCTTTATTTTGTTTTCAGATCCATGATTTCTTCTACCTGCATCTTAACTTTAAGAATTTAGTTTTTTTTCTCCAAACATCACTAAAGAGTAAGACAATTTATATATATTTTGATGAACGTTTAAGGAGAAATCATAAATTTCTCATTAAGTAAAGCTTTTATGATATATGCATTTTAAGAAACTTTTAGTTTTAGTTAAATCAATGTTAGCAAATGTTGTACCGTTTATCTAGTTGAAGTTTTTTTTACAGTTTAAATATTTATTGTTAACACTTTTAAAATAGCTTAAAGTTACACGGGGCCAATAAACGAAATCTATGGTCTTTTCAGACGACACTGTTTAAGAGTCAGTTATTAACTCTTTCCTCCACGGCATCAAATCATTGTTAAAGTGAAGGGTGCCCTATAAAATCAAATGAAACATGTATTCCCTTGTGTTGCCAGCACAAGTCTGTAACAGACAAAATTTAGCTGAAAACTTGTCATTGTTATATTTCAATCTGGCCTTCACGGTTGAAAAAGTTGAACCGTAGGAGTGTAATTTATTAGGGTTTACAGCCAAGTTGGCCATGATGTCACAGTAATTGTAGAGTATTTGTCACAGCAGGAGTGTTGGTACAATGTACATGTATGGCAGTACCTGTTAAGGATACGCGTTGAACAACATGAACAACAACAGCAACAACAACAAAACAACAACAAGGAATCCAAACGAGAATACAGAGATACAATGTCAAGCTGTATCAAGACAGGTCGACACGGTGGCTGTTCTATAAATATGACACACGCCGTCCAGTAGACCAGCTGAGTGGTTGGGTTGGTCCACGTGATTAATATTCCAGTACCTGACCATGGGTCGGGCTTCTATTCCAGTTCGGATTTAGCCCAAACATTTTTCTAAACATGGGCCTGTTTAAAGCGATTGTGTAATCTTTAAATAACAACAAATATTGGAAATGACCACTTCCTCGATCACAGGAAACCTCAAGCACTTAACAGCCTATATCTCTCCGATATTTAAATTATTTAACAAGGGCTATCTTTGAAATGTATTTTTCAGCTTTAGTAGTTGATGCTTAGAAAATCTGTGAACTGGTGAATGAACATATCTAACTAAATGAATGGTAACCATATTTGAGTCATTGACTATTTGTAAAAGGTGTGTTGATTGCTTATATAAGTAATATATATATAGGCCTAATGTTATAATCTTAAAAAAATATGATTCAATTTATAATAAGCTCTGTATTTCGTTTGTGCATATTTCTTCTTTTTTTTCCCCCATAAAATTAAGTGTTACCCCTCTAATATATTCAACGTATCCTGTCTTGTGATATGTAGTTAATTACATATGTTTGTAAAGAAAATGACGGATTGTTTGTGTTTTTTTTCTACAATGTGACATTGTCAATGGCGAAAAGTGAGACGTTAAAGAAAAAATCCACAAAAACAACAATGTTCGGTGAACTTCAGATGTCTCCGTAAAGTTATGTCATCAGCTTTACAATGCTTATCCGGTTTGGCGATTTCGACATAAGATCAGAGACAAAATATGCAGTTGATGAAAAAAAAAATGTGGAAAAAGGAGCCAATACGTATATAATTCAAGCAAAGAGGTCTCCTGGTGTCATTAAGTGGAAATCACAACAAGGACAGCGGGAGTTATCTCCCTTATCCATACTAAACCAACACCAGTTTGTAACTATCAGGTACCATCTAGTTTTTTAACGCAGACTGGGACCTTTGGGATAAACCGGCACCATTATGGTCTTAGCAGGAAGTGACGAAGGATCTGTACTTTGACAATAAGCCAAGGGTGCATACAAATTTGAAAATATGTTATTTAGGTCAACATAAATATAACAATTTTATTCATAAAAAGGTTAAACTTGTTAGTATCTTTATATTTGTTTGTTTGTTTGATTTGGGTGAATGGTATCTTTAAAAAAGGAATTTGGATTGATGTACAGCTGAATGACATCAAAGCATAGTCCCGGTGTATTTATACAGCTGTAATTTGTGTGCATGCGTGGATATCAACCAAAGTACTCCGCGGATTTGTATTAACAAAAACCCCACCAAACAAGCCCGTTTCTCGGGTAAAATCACATTTAAACGAAACACTGGTCCCTTGTTATGTAAAATTTGTTGTAAATAATACAAATTTTGTCCTCTGTAAGTAATTCAATAATACTGTAGCTCCAATGACGTCATCATATGATCACAATAATAGCCTTCAGACTTAAAGATTAAACACGTGGATAAGCGGGGAATATGAAATGACCCATGTATCGCCCGAGATTATTTACTGTACGGAAATGGCCGACAGGGGTAACATCATGTCGGAACTCCTCGAAGCAGAGAGCGGCGCATGTCGGAACATCCTTCGACACTTTCCGTACCGGTACAGTTATCTCGGACGTGAATGGAAGCAATAATATTACACGAAAACGTGTAATTTTCGTCGGATGTTTTGAATGCACATGCGTGGAAATCAACCAAAGTACTCCGCGGATTTGTATTAAAAAACCCCACATCAAGCAAGCCCGTTTCTCGAGAAAATCTCATTTAAACAAGACACTGTTCTTTTTTTATGTATGACTTGTTGCAAATAATTCAAAAATCTCCCGCTGAAAGTATTTTAATAATGATGTAGTTCCTTGACGTCATCATATCAACACAAGAATAGCCTTCAGACGTAAACAATAAACACGTGGATAACTAAGGCATACGATGATAGTAAACCCATGGGAGTTACCCCTGTTTCGTTATCCGTTTGACAAGTGAACTGTTAATATACTATCAACAAATTAGGAACTCAGGGAAATAAAGAACATACACACTGTATTTGTAAGCAACGACGAGCATCTACATTTTAGCGCGAATACAACAAACAGCATATGAGAACAGAGCAAACTCTAAACTGAAGAGCGATGTGGACTATATATAGGTTAGTGGGCATAACTCATGAATATTCAATAGTTACGACCGCCATTGAAATTAGCTCTCCATCAGAGATTATTTAAGGGACGGAAATGGTCGAGGTTTCAGACATGTGGTGTGGTACTCTCTATCGTAGTTCGGCTACAATTCGGAACTTCTCGAGAACGAAAACCGGACAACTGACGACGATCGCACAATTTACGCCGTTTTAACGAATATCACAATATTCAAAATGGTCCTGGTTTATGGCCAAGCGGGCTGAACCTAAAGCATGGACAGTACTTTCGTTATTGTGGGATAATTTTCTGAATGTGTTCAAATTAAGAAAATGTTATCCCAAAATAACTAAAACACTGTTAATATCCACTTTCTAGAAGACACAAAAATAATTTCGTAAAGCATGGAGGTAAGCCCGCTTCCGGTTTTAATTAAATGTGATTTGAAATGGCGAACGGCGAGTCTTGAACAGGTTGCAATGGAAAATCTGACTTATTAGATCTGATTATATTAAAATTGAACAGTTTTATTTTGCAAAATAACGACTCGATCATATAAAATAATTACTATAATAAAATATATGAACGAAATTAATAATAATATTGTAAGCAAATAAGATTTATAGTAACAATGACAAACACATAATACAATTTGGCACGAGCCCTTGTCTGCATTTACAACCGATCCTGACTTCATCCAACCGGAGGAGGGTACCCCATATTTCAAAAGTGGAATACTAGTATACAAAGCAACCTGTTTACCGAGAAATACCGACGTATTTCTAGCAATATCTAACCGGCTCAATGCAGACGATTTTTTTAACAAACAGTCGCACATCTTGTCTCTTCTAGCATGGGTGATAGAAACAATGCCGTATACAATACACAATTGCACACTTCTAGTTGATGGACGTCTGGTTTTACATACCGGTATGTCAAAATCTTTGGTACAACTTTATTTATTTTGTAAATAATTTGACGTATGTGAAAATGTATTCAACATATGTTAAAAAGGATATATGCAGAATGAAAGTAGTAGCAATAAAAGAGAGTAAATAAAATAAATAAAATAAATAACACAAATAAAATTTAAAAAATAAATAAAATTAATAAATAAATAAATAAATAAATAAATAAATAAATAAATAAATAAATAAATAAATAAATAAATAAATAAATAAATAAAATAAAGAAGCAAATAAAAAATAAATAAATAAAAAATTCTTTAAATAAGAAAAGACAGGCGGTTTTATATTAATATAAACTGTCAAAGTTAATAAATGTAAACGTACAAATATGCCCAGAGGCTCAATTATATACAAATACCCTTGTCTTATTATATCATAGAAATAATCCTGATTTGCTTATCCTCATCAATTTCATCTACTAATATTTCAGAAATGGAAAAAGTAAATAATTAGCTGAATAAAGTTGTTTGACCAACTTTTCTAATTTGATATCATACAGTTTTAATTTCCGAAGACTCACACGTGACCAATTGGTTATGTTTCAGAATTCAAATAAATTCCACATTACATGTAATAGCAGTGTGAGACTTGTAGCGCTGTGTAGTCATACCTATATTCATGATTTAGTTTGAGGTGGAGGTTAGTCACAAGAGGTACAAATCGAAACCAAAGAGTTTGGTGTTAATACAAGTCAATATAAGTCAGACACAAAAACTATTTTGGTGTCAATACAAGTCAATATGAGACAGTGTAACGAATGACACAGAATAAAATAGTGAGTTTAGTGTAAATACAGGTCAATATGGGACAAAATAAAACACTGAGTTTGTTGCTAATACAAGTCAATATAAACCAGAAAAAGCAGTGATGTTAGTGTTAATACAAGTCAATATGAGACATAATAATGCACAGATTTCGGTGTCAATACAAGTCAATATGAGGCAGTGTAACGAATGAGTTTAGTGTTATACAAGACAGTATGAAACAGAATAAAACATTGAGTTTGGTGTAATACAAGACAATATGAAACAGAATAAGATACTGTGTTAATCCAAGTCAACATGAAACACGTCACACACTGAGTTTAGTGTAAATACAAGTCAATACGAGACAGAATAAAAGACCGAAGTTGGTGTTAATACAGGTCAATATGTGACAGAATAAAAGACCGAAGTTGGTGTTAATACAGGTCAATATGAGACAGAATAAAAGACCGAAGTTGGTGTTAATACAGGTCAATATGAGACAGAATATAGAAGTTGGTGTTAATACAGGTCAATATGAGACAGAATATTGAAGTTGGTGTTAATACAGGTCAATATGAGACAGAATAAAAGACCGAAGTTGGTGTTTATACAGGTCAATATGAGACAGAATCAAACACTGAAGTTGGTGTTAATACAGGTCAATATGAGACAGAATAAAACACTGAAGTTGGTGTTAATACAGGTCAATATGAGACAGAATAAAACACTGAAGTTTGTTTTTATACAAGTCAATATGAGACAGAATAAAACACTGAAGTTGGTGTTAATACAGGTCAATATTAAACATAATAAAACACTGAGTTTACATTGTTACATTTTACAAAACAATAAAATAGCTTTATTACTTTATCTAATAAATGCAAAACCTAACTGTTAGTAAGTTATTATAAGTTAGAACAGTATTCAAGTCGTTATTTATTTGCCGTGGATGTATATATCTACCGTTTCGAAAAAGTATCAATCTTGCATCACTTTTCTATATTTATCATCTCAATGCTCTGCTGTGCAATCACGCAGATTATATAAAAAAAAGTGTCATATATTTACGTATATCTCATTCATTTTGTTCGTCTTTAATTCACAAATTCTGAACTTATAAATATTTCTAAAACTATTACTTTATGCCCATGTAGTGCTCTGTATTCGTCATGAATTAGTATATCACTTAATCTTTTAAAACGTGTTTGTTGACACATATATTTATTAGGATCATACATCCTTATAGGCTATGCTCTGTTTTTTGACTCAGTCGAACTTGCTGGGCGCAATCTATGAAGACTGTGCCGTGTAAAACTACCTTATATGTTGCAGTGTTCAACACTCTACAGTTAGACGTTGTATTCCTTCACATATTCCTGAAATGTATATAAAACTATAAACTTGTACAATATTAATTACGATTACAACTCACCAAAAAGCCATCTATGTCAAGAAGTAGGTTAACAGTTATAATGCTTTGTTGATGATACCAGCTCTTGCTTTATAAGCTCAGTATAAAGGTTTAAAATAACATATATATATATATTTAAATGAGGGTATGGCTTTGTTGAATTTGAATAATTTCTAGACACTCTGGCTACGATATTTAACTTATTTTTATCATTTGTAAGACGACATTGTTTACCACTTCGCCTAACATATGGTAACTCTGCTATTTTATAACGTACAATTGGTAAGAATTGAATACACTCCTGATACTGGATAAAACGGTCAGAGATGAATGTAACCCTTAGTTCTTCACTTGACCTCATAAACAGACCCAGAAACAAAACACAGTCTTTCTTCGGAATCCGGGGGTATTAATTTATCAGTTATATTCAATTAGTTACACGATTCAACGACTCCACCTTGTCCCTAACTATAACGGATAATTTGTGTTTCCGTCATCAATAGCACCTGTTTTTTGTTTAATTTTATTATTATGGAATTTTTAAAAAAGGGTACCATTGAACCAAGCTAATAAATGAAGTCTTCAAAGAATGGAATACACATGTTGAAGAATGGATGACATTGCGTGAGCACCATCGATAAATAAAATAATTTAGTACATTTTTACACAAATCATCCAGTTATATATACATGCCATCCGTTTTAGTCTTAGATTAGCCAGACTATAGTATTAGAATCGCGACAGTGGAAGTTTTGTGTTACTTTCTAGTTCCTTGTAACATTATTACTCAATCTACGCTAATTGTGACAAAATTTATGAATGACATAGATTTGAGTTCATTCCATTTATTGTTCACTTCTATACGCATGTCCGTTAATTATTAGTTAGGCCTATTTAGACTATATTTCATATCCGAAAAACATTTGTGCAATATAAAAATCCCCACTATTATGCTTCGCCTAAAGTAATGAAGTAAAAGATACAATAGTTGGCAAACCAAACTATATTATTAACATAAATGTCTCAATACTTAATTGTAAGTAAACGCGACTTGATAATGACGATCTATTTTTACTATTTGCTAATTTGATAGACATTTTGGTTGTTTGTCTTACCAGCTTCCAATCTCAATTTCGGGGTATAATGGTAATTTGACAACACAATCTGTTGTATACATTCACCCTTTACTTGGATATAATTTGGTGATAAGAGAGTTGATACAGATTTGTATAGGGATAGCTGTAAATTGATAAGATCCGTATACTGAACACTAGTTCAACAGACTCAATTTGGTAGAAATCACTTTCTATTTGTTATACGTCTGAAAGACTCCAAATTCATTAACATTCCTTTGAGAGCTGCTCGAAACAAAGGGGAAATTTGGATGGACAGAAACCATTTTTACTAAGGTTTCATCAGCGATCAGTGACCGGGAGGCATGCGCAATGATGATTAGAACACCTTCAAGTGGAAATTGAACAAAGGGTTTGTGGGGTTTCGAACATTACCCCACCTCCGCCAGCTATGCTTTACACTACAGCATTCTGATTAAATTAACACACTACTCACCCAGTGTTCCCTATCAAATTTCCTATTATACTAGAATTAATTCGACTATTTGTAAACAGGTGTGTTTTCCTTGACGTATCTATTCGTCAATCAAATTAAAGACTTCCGATTGCATCTTCCGGTCTATTTGACTTATTATAAAACAGCAGCTCAATTATTTTAACGTTGTAGTTTTTACTTGTTTTTTATAATTCCATTCAAGTCAATCATAATGACCAAATGACGTCTGCAACGATATATTTATATGATATATATACCACTAATTTGGAAGTGATAAATAATAAGTATTTCTTTTTTCTAAATCAATAATTTTTCGTCCTTTATTCTGTGATAAATATTCTAGAGGGATTTAAGGGAGGTGGACGGCCAGTCTTTAGATGATCTCACGGAAAGGTAACATCCAGGCCACAGAAATAGACAGGACCGATGGACACAATTCTAAAACGATTGAAGTTACTTGTGAATAAAGTATCACTGAATCTGATATAGATTTTTATTACAAGAAAGATTTTTTGGATGATTACGGCGTAGTAATGTAGAATCCCCATTTGTTTCATTATATGGACAAATTACTGTATTTTATTCTAATTTTATTGTCATTTTAAATTATAATTTACTATAACATTAAATTGATTTATTCAATTCAATGTTTATTATACTCAATTTATATTTGTCTTTGATATATACATATTAATTATAATTTATTATTGTATTATTTGGTGAAATAAATGAAATGAAATAATGTCACATTACAACAAGATGGCCATTGGCTAAACGTTTTGAGCCACCATATGTATCTATAAATCATCAAATGTTGCAAAACATATGATGTTAATGTATTGTTTTTATTATATGACATAGTAGTTTTTTCAGAGATCAGATAGACTTCTCAAACCTTCATCATTAACCCGTGATATAGTCATTTTGTACAATATTCTGGAAATATATGTGTTATCTCAAGAGGATGATATTCCACTGTCAGATCAGTGTCCAGAATTATTGAACAAACGGCCACGAGTCTTTAGTTAACGTCAAACTCCAGGCATCTTCTCTAGCCAAGAGTTTTATTCCGAGCTACTCTGCATTACAACCCATGGCAGATTCATCGCGTATAAGTAAAATGACAGCCAGGCCCCCTGACGGTTAAAATTACCAACTTTCTACTTAAAGCGCTGATAGCATATGTTGAATCAAATCGTATAGCCCTTCAGAGATGTGCGAGAGGAGAATCATGTCGTATAGCGCTTCAGAGATGTGCGAGAGGAGAATCATGTCGTATAGC
>JAVFBX010244090.1:0-10303 GCA_034783855.1 Mopalia kennerleyi | reverse complement strand
AATAATAATAATAATAATAACTTTATTTAGTCTGGGTAGCACAATTAGCCAAAGGGCTAGTCTCCCAAGTGGCCCAGTATTGTAAATTGCATGCAGTGCTTTCAAGGTTGGCTTCATGAATCCATTGGGCTGATGAAAATAAAACCCCCATAAAGTTAGGTTTAAAATTAATTCCTAATAAGAAAAATATTTTAAGCTTTCATCGGTAAAATTGAAAGAAAAGAACCAGAATGTAATGGAGGTCTCCCAGGGTCAAACAAACAGGACTCTGATTCTGGGTATCACATTTATACGTCTGATAAATCCAATTGATTATATGGGCCAAGGTTCATACAGCTGCTTTAAGAAATACTTAAAATTTAAGCTTTCATTTTCCATTAAAAAAGTAAATGTGAAATAATTAAGTTAACATATTTGTCAATTTTGCTTATAATCTATCATGCTGTTTGAAATATGTCCAAGTTTTTGGGCTCTGAGCCCACTTTCATAAAACATTGTAGACCATTTCTGATCGTAAATGACGTCACCTTGTAGAAGGTTAACATGGGAGGACATCACTTGCGATAAGAATTTGCTTGCAAAGTTTAATAAAAGTGTGCCCTGAACGTTTGTAACAAGTAACATAATGTTCTTCATGGTTGTGTAAAGTTGAAGATGTGCTTTTTTTATTACAGAACATGTATGGAGATAAATCTCTACGTTGCTTAATCCTTATTATTATCTAGTAGCATTTCAACCAATTAAGACTAGTATAATTCAAATAGCAATTTAATTATTTTCACCTGGCCAGCCAATCCAGGATCATGCATGGTACGGTTCATTGGGTGAAGGAACTTTGCTACTGTTGTGAAAAATCAAGATTGGTAAAAAAAAAAACATAGATAGTTTTTGGTAAAATTTGACATTTTGTTCCAGCTTATTTATATCTTATTTGAATCCATTGTATGTTATTATGTTGCATTTAGCAGATTTTAAATAGGTGTTAAATTCCCATTAATAATGGTGTATAGGAGTTTTCATTTCATGCTGCAGTGGGATGTTAAAAATATTTGTCCGTATCCGTTCACGTTGACAGTCCTATTACAGGAGCCAAATTTTGTAGGCTATGTTATCCGCAACATCATACCGGCTTCTGACAATTCACCGAGTGCAAATATTATAGTTGCCATTAAAAAGTGGGTTGTCAACAATAACGTAATATCTGTTAAATACAATTTTTTGTGAAGGGAATTGTATTTAACAAAATTATTCACACTTATTTATTTCATTGCATTTTTTCAGATTTGTACATTTTTTTCAGTTGAAACATTGTAAAAGTATGTTTATATACAAAAGATTTTTACATTTGTCACAGGATATATTCAGAAATTAATTGCGTGAACTCGTTGATGTACATAGTGTTTACCTTTTGAGTGCTATTTTGTGTTTTATTGGTTTCCTAAAACGTGTTTATCAGACATGTCTATATGCTATGAAGGTGCAGATATTTGAGTAGAATTAAAGGGCTGTTGACTTTTCTCAATAAATTAAAATATCAATGTTATTGGAAAGTTTGTCTTCAGGTGTGAAATTCTTATTAAAATAGATGTGTTCTGGTTACAGGTGCTTGCATCAAGTATTTTTACCTGGATTTTGATAGTACTCGATTAAACAGGTGCCTTTCAGATGAATCCTGAAAAGTAATGCTGGTAGGCAATTTTCCCCTGTTTTCAACACTGCCTTTGTGTTAAAATAGAGGAAAACAAATATCTCTTAGTCAAACATACGAATGACCACTATTTATTCAACTGAAATGAAGACCGATGGTTTGTTTGATTGGGGTTTAACGTCATACTTAAGGGTATTTCACTTATATGATGACGGATTGTCCACTTCACACTGTTCCTTGCCTATTATGGTGGAAAACCGAGAGGAAACCTCGTAAAAACCACCCTCGCTATTGCCGGAGCCACATCTTGTGCCTCACTCTTATACCTGAGGGGTGACAGACGGACTCGATCCTGTGAACGGTAAATCGGAGTAGGCATTGGAAAGCGCACTCGCTAACCACAACACCACGGCCGCCCGATAGAAGTAAACAGGGTTTGAAAACTTCCAAGTCTGACAAAAACATCTATCGGTATAATTAAGTCACACACTAAACTTAAAGCTAGAAATCTGTCGAGACAATATAATTACTTTTTTCATACATAGCAACTTTTCGTGGAGGAGAATTTCATTCTAAAACTAATGAATTTAACCCATTTTATGAGGGAATACCTCAATGGCAAAAAAAAATAAAAATTTCAATGGAGAATTTGAAAGTCCCAATTATCTCTGACACATTCAAAACATTGTTGCCGATGTATTTTTTAACTCGACTGCATTAAGTTTTGTAAATCGTTGCAAAACTTCAGTATTCCAACTAATACTAGCTACAACGGACTGTTCTTTCTATTTTTTGGCCTGCCATGAATGTTATTTTGCCCATTTTAACTTAAAACAAATCCTTTCAGATTGCATTACTAAACAAAACATGAGTAGCCAGGTTGATTGGTGCTTTAAGCTGTGTTTAAGGGATTTTTCACTTATATCATTCCAACAATAATTTACACTAGCTCATCCATAAAATTTAACATGTTTTAATACTCTTGGAGAGTTAAACTCCAGTGCTAAGAAAAAACAAACTGATTTTAGTCAGAGGGAAGTAGACTGACTGGAGTTAATGTAACAAAATCTGTTTTCTGAGTTTGCTTTAACTTTGATAATCACATTAGAACAAGTTGGAGAACTAAACTATGGTAGACTTTCCAACATGCATTATTGTTCAGTAAGTACTCTTCAAATGATTGCTACCAATTATAAAGTGCCACACTGTCTTTGTGGTGATTATTCTATAAATGGTCATGATAAAGTCCTTGTTAAAGAGACAAACGATGTGGCATGATAAGTTTACCATACATGATTTACCAATTTGAGTTACAGTTGGCTCTCATGATATTATGAAAGCTATCTACCGATCAAAAGATAATTTGTTTTTATAACTGCAGTATACAGTCTATCTACTCCAGCTCACATTATTTTTTGTTTACTTGATCTGTTAAAATAATAGCTTTTGAAATTTGGTGAACCGGTAAGTCCCTTTCGAGAAACAAAACAAAAGACAGCAAATTTGAGTAGAAAATGTTTTATTGATATTTCAGTCAGACCTATTTGTCGCACAGTTCAATGGGCATCAGAAGAAGTGATGAGATTATTATTATTATTAACGCCCTCACGGCTATTATGATCAATCATGCAAAGATTCAACCCATTTATCAGAGTTCAGTTTTCTCGAGTAATTACCACAATCTACTTTCTACTTACATGTTTACAGACAAAGACAAACATTGACTATCATCGTCTATGGTTCAATAATATCGACATAACTTTGTATTAAGATATTTGACGGAATAACCTAACATTATGTATCCCCCACACATCCCAATTTTCCATAATTTATGGCTATTCACTCTATTGAAACATTCATATTGAGCAAATTCTTTTATGACAATATTTTGTCGCTAGGGTTTTTCCCACAAAGGGGAACAACTCTGATATCCTGTGAATTTATCAAAAATGTTTTGCTCTGGAATGTAGTAGGCTTTTTGAAATATTCTTAATATTTGAAGTCCATTTCACGACTGAGCATAGCTTAAATGACAGTTTGTTCTGGATGCCATCAAAACCAGTCTCAAGATCTGATCATACAAGTAAGGACTACACTGACGCTTTGAACAAAATGTCTTTTTGCTGTAAAATTCCCCCAAAAGATTTATTTGATAAACTGTGCGTATTAGCACAGGACAAACAAGTAACACACCAACTAAAATGAATGCAATAAAACAATTATATGTATATGTTGGGTATAGAGTGTTTAAATTAAAAGATAACTGATCAGAGTATAATGCTGTACATGGGTAAATATTCTGTTGTATTGTGTTCAATACATGGACTATATTTAAAGGCAGTGTGGTTTCAGTTTGGTTCGTTCGTTTTTTACCATCAGTCACCAGAAGATAAATAACGGATGAGATTTGTTAAGCAAGTTTTTTAACAAGAAACACAGGAACGGCAATTTTTTTTTTAAATTCCAAAGTTTGAGGAAGTAGAAACAACGATGCCAACAATGGAGTATGTGCTCTTAAAATTTGATATAAACATTAAGTTAAAAATATAAGTTTAAGTGAACATGTTGCACCAATGATAATCTAATTGTTTTATTCTTTGAAGGACCTGGCAGCAAGTTCCCCACCATAATTGCTTCTCGAACGCCTACCTCAAGAAAAACACGACACAGTATTGAGTCCCCTACGCTCTAAATGGGGCAGGAAATAGATCTTTTGAATGCAAAATGTCCAAATACTTAGAATTGATCAAATTTGACCTATGAGTTGTCAGCAGGAAGCTGCCTATACAAACTCAACTGGTTATCGTAATGCAACTAGTTGTTTTAAAACAAGGAGTAAACTTAGACAGCTCAAACCCCTGAGCAGTACAACAAAGCAGAATCAGTGGGCTGAAACGCAAACCACTGCACCACGGCCGGGAGCTCCATTTCATCAGAAGGGGACCAATAAAATCTGCTGCTGTTTAAGTCCCTTTGTTTATTGCATCTCAAATAGGCATCAGACAATCCTATCTGGTCAATTCTGCCTCCACTTGACAACTTTTTTCTACATACACTACCTGAATGTGACAGTCAAACTTAAAGAGCATTAAACATAAATATCATTATAAAGTTTGGTTAAATTCAAGATCATAGCAAACTGTTTCTAAAAATACCCTTCCTTAGTTGGTGAAAATTTCTAGTCCAGTAATTGGGCAAGACACAAATAATCTAAAGTTCACCATTTGGGTAACAACTGTTTTTTTTTTTATAAAAACAAATTGAACTCTCATATTATTGTTAAAATATGTGTACAGCTCAGCTGATGATTAAAGTATAATTATATTTCAAACATTGAATTTGGAACACAATTCGAAGAATACACTTGAATATGGTTTCAAATTTTTGGACTTAAATCTCCATTTTCATCATAGTGAAATGCTTCTTAACACCAGAAGATAGTAAATCATCAAGGATATTATTAGATTGTGTCAAAACCCGTGCTCAACGTAATTTCATTTTCACTGTCCCTAAGTCTGAAGGATATTTTAAGAACCGCTCTGTATTGTCCATCATTGTAGTTGACTTTATTTTCAGTGATATTGTCTAGTGCAGTTCATGGCAAGATTGACAATGAGTTTACCATTAGATGCTGGACTCCCAATATATATTACCGTACATACATAACCTAGGATAGACACTATGCCTCGCCTGATAAATTTCTATTTCTATGGGAAGGATAGATCACTCTTACTACCCAGGGGTCCGATAGAAGTAACTGGCTCTATTTAAAAACAAATTTGAAGGCCTTTTGCTCTAAAATTTGAGCAGGAACATTTCTGACTTACATGTATCTTTCATATTGGAGTTTATAATTTCATCATCGTTTTTAAAAGTTTCTCGGTACATAAAATTCTTCAAATGCATGCCATTGATTGCAAAGAGTTCAATCGATTCAACTCATGTTATAATCCCATTGTTTTAAAAATTGTTTAAAGTGACATGTCCACCCAAAATAAGGTTTTATCAATTTCTTTCTCAAGTGTTTAACTAAATTTGGTTCAGCCATAAATAAAGCAGCAATGTTGAAATTGAAAATATTCAAGCAGATCATAGTTGCTTGAGCAGGGACAAGTAGTTTGACTTTAGTGTAGATGAACACTAATTTAAATATTCAGACACAATTTTAAATTAGTTTTCAAGTTATTTCTAATATCCAGGATAATTTGACTCGCTGAACAGCCAGAAACGATTAAGTATTTCTTCTTAAGAAATCTAGTTATAATGTATGAGTGGGGCTTACGTCATACTCAAGGGCTATTCACTATTTCTTCACTAAACCTTCCTTAAATACCAAGAAACTTTGTATACACCACTCTGTGATTGACTAAACTTAAGAGACTTTGTATTAAAGCAATAATATCAAATTATTAAGGGACCATGCCACTTATTCGAAGATTTATGTGACTCAAACTTGAATCATGATATCAAGCCTTTTAAAAACAAAGAAGCACTAACACAGTTATTAAACATGTTTTTCAATTTTTAAAATTTAATAAGACATGTAAGTAAAAGTATTATTTATGAAGTTGAAATGCTACACAAAATATATGTTCACAGAATAGACATAAAATGAGAGAGGTAGTCCCATACATGTCATGTGACTTTAACACCTGTACCATTCTAGTTCCGAATTGAAACTGATCAATTTAAAATTAACTTGTTGTCATGTCTACATGTATATTTTTGAAAAAATACCAAAGTGGCCAGACAAAACAAATTTAACTTGAATTTAAAGAACCATTTTACCTATTCAGTATAAGGCCCAGTAATCTCTCCTACAATTATACATGTCTAAAAAAGTTCTAAGAAAGTTAGAAAGTTAATTTTCCTCCAGTGCTAGGTAAACAGTATTGCTACTCTCCAAACAAACTGCCCTTAGCCAGAAGGCATTAATAAGGCTGAAACAAATCGTATGTGAGACTAGCACTTTGTCGACTGTAAAGTGGATATTTGGCAAATAACATAAAGGGAACCAAGATTAAATTGGTAATCTAGGGACCCAAGAGATACATACAGGTGTATTTTGGTACAGGTGTTAAACTCTTATGTCTGACGAGACTACGGTGAAATAGAAGACAATAAACAATACACTTATACAGCGATGAGAACCAAACTACAATGAGACTTTTACAGTCCAACTATATACAAAGTTTTTATGGTACGTCAACTATTCACATATTGAAGTTATTGAATATGAATATTACACAGTGGGGTTAAAACAGCCAATTCTTAGAAGACATTTCATTGGTTAGCACAGTCACTGATGCTGTATCTAAAATATACTGACCAATGAAAAATATGTTAACACATTAGATCCAGACAATATTTTTTACTTGCATAAGCTTTTGAATCAGTGTGCATTTATCTGACATGTATCTAAAACCAAAGAGAAATGCCTCACAAGTTGACATCAAAATAATTGTTTTGAAAACGCAATCTCAGCTGACTGGCTCCGGAAACAAAATGAGGTAAAACAAGGCAGTCTAAAACAGGAGGTAAAATACTTATGCTAATGACAAAGGCAGGCCAGCCAATAAGAGACCAAATTCAAATCAACCAATCAATGGGCTGATAGTGATTACCAAACCAACCAATCAGAGGACTGATAGATTTCTGAAATTAACCAATCACCACTGACAACACTTTCACTGTAACCAATCAGCAAACTTGAAAGTTCCATAGCCAACCAATCAATGAACTGCAAAGATTGATACCATTATGGTACAGATCCATTTTTTGTAGAAATCTCTTGTCGTTTTTTGGGTTATGAATGAATTTATCACGAGTTTATTTCTCCTGAGTTCGGAGATTCATCAGATCTGACGATTCCCGGCCCGGATTTCTCGCCTCAGTCACGTGAGGTGGAGTTTATTCAGGAATACAGTTTCTGTAATGAGCAGATTTATCTTTAATGCTGGTTAAATAACTGACCATCCTCTGGTTCAATTTCTCTATCTCTTTAGATAGATCAATCATTTGTTTCTCATTGTTTATAAAATCTTCCTCCATTGCTGCAAAAAAAAAGAAGAAATTAATTCAAATTATTACAGAAATATTTTTACTAACATAAAACGAAATGTGGTCAGTTACAAGATTATAATTGTCTATTGTTGTAAATGAAATACAGACAGACCGATCATTGGAACTCATTGTTTCATCAATAGTTTTTCAATTAATACAATTGTTTGTTTGATTGGGGTTTTACACTGTACTTAAGGTTATTTCACTTATATAATGGTGTGCAGCCCAATAGATGAAGGAGACCACCCTTGATGCCATTAGCAAACAAACAAAGACAAGACGGGACACTCACAAAACGTTACGCAAAGACATCACAACAAATCAGCTTTATGTTGCCCCTAAGCTAGGAGAGCACCAGGGCAACGAGAAGTAAATGACTGATTGATTGTGCTTCAGGGTATTTCGCTTATATGACGGCGGTGTATTCCAACAATAATTGACACTAGCACAAACTGTGCTAAGTAAAGACAGCCTTCCAACCCTTCAAGCAAACTGCCCATTGCCAGAGGGCATATTATTACAGTAAAGTTCAGTTATTACAAATTGTAGTCTTTATCTACAATGTACTACAGCCAGTTTTAATACAGCTGATAATGTCTGGAGACTCAAACTTAGCAAGTCAAATTACCAGAGTTGTAAATCTTATTTTATTTGATCCAAAAGTGAAAGTAAAGCCCACCTAGCAATGCTTTAAGTCAATTGTATATTACCGGTATTAACAATTCAGCTTTATCCTTCAATCTTAAATTTGAAAAATCATCACTCTAATAAAATAAATGCTTAAGTCAGTTTTTGACAAATTTCAGAGTTTTGCCTAAATCAGATCTACTTCAGAGGAGACATCTTTTGTAAAAGTGCTTGCTACAAACAATGGCTTTTAATCTGTTGCAATTCAATAAAACATTTGCCTAAGTCAATCATGTGACAGATTTACAGGTATTCTCAATAAATCTCAAAAGGGGTAATTATAACGTAGGCACTTATTGTATTAGGGTGAAGATTGTTTGTTTGATTGGGGTTTAACGCCGTACTCGAGGGTATTTCACTTATATGACGGATTGTCCACTTCACATTGTTCCTTGCCCTATTACGAAACCTTGTAAAAAGCACCCCCGCAATTGCCGGAGCCACATCTTGTGACTCACTCATATACATGAGGGTCTATAAGGGTGAAGAAATAATAAAACAAGCAATTTGCTATTAAAATAATCTTCAGCATATTCACCCTGATTCATTCTTTTACCATAAATTTGGATGATGAAAAATGGAAGGGAAATATTATAGGACACTAGAAATACTGCAAAAATTCTAACACATGTATTTAGTTATAAGGAACAGTGAAACAATATTTCCAAACTAAAAGTTTGAAAACAAAAAAGATGACATTTAATTTTTAAAAACATACCCAATTAAACAAAAGAAGCCATGAACAGGAACAATTAATTCTTGTTCGTTTCAGCTAATACAGACATTTACATCAATAATTCTATAACTTACATTGTAACTGAGCTAATTTTTGAGTAGTTGATCTTGCAATTGCGTCCGCTCTTGTCTGAAGTCTTTCAGCTTTGGCGCGAGCATCTGCTGTGATTTGGTACTTATTGGTGAGTTGATCAGATACACTCTGGTATTTACTGTCCAAATCATTGGCCGCCTGTAGAGAGAAAATTGTCAACAATTTCATTATTTATGTATTATTTAATTACCCTGTAACTTCTAGCAGTTGGGACACTCTAATTTTGGGACAGTTCATAGAAATAACATCTAAGATCCTCTCTGGTAGTGCTTATTTCTCTGTTCTAATTGCTAGAAATTATATGGAAATTGTTTGTCTATCTTATTGCATCCCATAATGAATGATTGTTTTCGTTTCTCGTTTGTTGGTGTTTAACTTTGTACTCAAGGGTGTTTACTCAATGAGGAAGGATTGTCAGTTTATCACTCTGTCTGAATTCAAATATGGTGGAAAACATTGTAAAAACCAAGATTGCTTGTTTGATTGAGGTTTAACGCCATACCTAAGGTTATTCGCTCACACGAAGGCCTGCCAGGACAATTGTTTGTTTGATTGGGGTTTAACGTCCGTACTCAAGGATATTTCACTTATATGATGACAGATTGTCCAATTCACGCTGTTCCATGCCTAATTAGAGTGAAAACCGGAAAGGCTCATAAAAATCACCCCCGCTATTGCCACATCGTGTGACTCACTCAAACACGCGTGCCAGGACAAAGGGTGAAGGAAATCACCCTGGCTGCCACTGACAAGTGACAAGACTAGACAGGACAAATACAGGACAATCACGTAACTTAATACAAAGACAACACAAACAGATCGGCTTCATGTTGCCCCTAAGCTCGGAGAGCAGCAGGGCAACAGAAAGCTCCCTCCCAACTTCTGCACGTCCATTTGCTTGGAGTTATATCATGAAAAAGAAAGAAACAGTCTGTAAATATACATTGATAGATTCTACTTTAAAGTGCTTGATTGATTGATTCGTGTTTTACGCTGTGCTTAAGGGTATTTCACTTATATGACGGCGGTGTATTCAAACAATAATTGACACTAGCACAACCAAGATGTGAAGCGTT
>JAVFBX010244079.1:0-10304 GCA_034783855.1 Mopalia kennerleyi | reverse complement strand
AAATTTCTTGTACTATATCATATAGTCGTTGGATCGCACGGCATGGTTGATTGATTGGTGTTTTACGCCGTACTCTGTGAGGTTTCACTTATATTAAAACGGTGCATGCCAACACTATTTCACACCAGCACCGCCATAAAGTGTGAAGTGTTTTGATATAATGCTGGAAAGTTAATCTTCCTCCAGTATTAAGTTAAAACAGCATTACTACTCTTAAAACAAACTCTCCGTTTATAGTTAGTTAGAGGGCGACCAGCACAGAGGATTTGCATTAAATACAGTTAGATTATATTTATTTCAATTACTGTTGCAGTGTTCTTAGCAATGTAGAGCTAAAAACTATCTAAATATGTACAAAATGACGGTTTGGAATTGCTATTTCCACATGTCGATATATCAGCAAGGCCTCGTGGAAATTGGCCTAAAATTTTTGGGGTCGAAATTAATCCCATATTGAATTTAAGCCTAAACACTCACTATATAGGCGCGTCTGTTTTATTAAATGATTAAATCTCAAGCGAACACTGCTACCTGTGCGATTCCAAAACTATCCTTTATCCAGGCTTCACCTGAAATTCCACCAAGGTTTGGTCTGAATTGGGAGCTAAATTGGCAGGATTTAATTTTTTTTTCTCATTTCCGTTTTAACGATCCAATTGCTGTTTTAAATACACTGAGCATTCGTACTGTTATTTTTATCTTGTATATAATACTATAATTGTATATGTTGTAAGATTTTTTTGTTATGCATTTAATAATATTTTTTACTATAAAAGATTATAAATATATACAATAAGATAATATAGTCAGAAACCTGGGTTCAAGTCCCGGAGAAGGCAAGCAAATTAAAAGATTATAAATATATACAATAAGATAATATAGTCAGAAATCTGGGTTCAAGTCCCGGAGAAGGCAGGCAAATATTTTAATTATATTTGAGAAGTATCATATAGCATATATATCTTACATTATGAAGAAAAAACATAACATTTCATAGTATTTTTGAATCAATGGTGACACTTTCATTATTCAAGTATACTCACGAAATAAGGTAGCATCAATAATTTGATAAAATAGTTGTAGATTTAAAAATATAATATACCGTATATAATTTTTACGAATAAAGAAAAAGAAAAATCGGGTTGCCTCTGTGGGGATCATCTCTAGAGAGCTTTGACTTGTAGGGCCATGCGCCGCTACCGTCGGAACAAAATAGTCTGTCGATAGAATGACCCGAAATTGTCTGTCAAGCTAAAACTACTATATATTCCTACGTCCTGTTCAGCACTTAGTCAGAGTCTCAGAGACTCCATCGAGTAGCAGTTTTTTTTTTGTATCTAAATCGCTTTTGTTATTTGAGTGAATCCGAAAATATTGCTCTGGCGGAGTGGTGCATGGGTAGACATAATTATGTAAATGTATAGAAAGAAAAGATTACATGTTTTCGATGAGATTCGACTGACAAAACTACAAACGCTCACGATTTAATTTGGACAAATTTTACCGACTATGCATATTTGTAAACCTGCACAGAGAAATATAAAATATAATAATTGCAATATGTAAACTTTAGCCGTAAGGCATAACTTACTTAAACTGAGTTACTCCGTAGGCCAATTATAAATACAGTGCAGATTGACCTATCGTGGCTTTGGTCCGATCCGATTTTAATCGATAGACCCATGTACGGTATAAGTGTACATATATTTGTTATTGGGTAATATTAAGTTAGTGACCCTCTCGGAGTATGCGATGGTTTATACAGATACCGGTTTGTTTGTATTTACCTACACATCCCCGTGTCAATCAATGATTGTAATAATACATTTCCTATCCTGTGAATGTTTGTATATATATACCCAGCTGTTGCTAAAACCACAGCTGCGGCACACAAGCAGTCATAATTCCCGGATATTAGGATCACCACTTCGGCAATATTCGTAATTTTACGATGGAGCATCGTCGGCTTTTTTCGGGTCTTTTCGAGCCTATGTAGATTTTTATAAAGTAAATAATGTTCGAAACGATAATAATTACACAATGTAAAAACAACAGTAATATATATGTGCGAACTGAAACAGACACCAGTCGTTATTTACTATTTAAAAAAAATAGCATAATATTATTAAGGTACAATCCTGCAGATGCCCCATTTAATTTAAACCGTCGGCGTCTTACCTCCATGGCTTTGTGTACAGACTGCTTGGTCATAAACCAGGACCATTTTAAAAGTAGTGATATTCGGTAAATTACCAAAAATTATTATGTCGTCGTTCGGCAAATTACAACTGTATAAATACACCTGGACTATGTGATGATTTCGTACTCGTACAGCGGAAGATTGATGCAATTCTTTGTAAAGCAACATTTAATTGTTCTTTATTAAACAGTTTGTTCCATTCTATATTGACCTGGATTTTGTCCTAATTGTGGCTAAGAATAAAGATTCGCTACGTGACTTCCTGGAATGAACGGTATGGCGCAGGTTAATCTCCAAGTAGCCGTCTGCGCTGTAGAGCTATATGGTAGTTGACAGTTACAAAATGTCAGATGCCCCTGGGGGATATAGAAACCAAATTGACGCTATTCCACAACAGCGTGCGACATTAACCGACGGATAGCTTTCACTGAATCACTGCGCTCATTTAAACACAATAACAAATCAATTAACCCGACTCGTGTCTTCGGTAGAATCACATTTGAATATGGCGGTCTGAAGAAAGCATGCACTAGATACCCTTTTCGTTATTTTGTTTGTTTGATTGGGGTTCAACGTCGAACTAAAGGGTATTTCACTTATATGACGACGGATTGTCCACTTCACAATGTTCCTTCTTAATAACGGTGGAAAACCGAGAGGAAACCTCGTAAAGACCACCCCTGCGATTGCCGGAGCCACATTGTGTGACTCGTTCATATACCTTATGGTCGATAGACGGACTCGATCCTGTGAACGGTACATCGAAATAGAATAAGTAAGGGCACACGTAGCCCACTAAGTCACGGCCGCAGGCCTTTTTCGTTATTGGATATTTGTCAAAAACTTGTTCTGAACTGATTGTAGCGGACTTTGAGTGTAATTAAATAAAATATAGATACTATAATCTTCATTACATATCCGAGTTTTGACTGACATAGTTTTTAGTTGCTACATAATATAATAAATAAAGTCATCATCTCACTTATATGTCATTATTCCGTGGTATTGTCATCACATAACACCCCCCCCCCCCCCACCCACCATTCCCACCCAAAGAAAAAATGACCCAAGAAGCAAACAAAAAATAACAAACTAACAGACCAAAAAAGGAAGAAAAATAAAACTCATGACAAAATGTAAGCCGTAAACCGCATATTATGGGACAATGAGACAGTGTCACCAGGGTTACAATTCGGGAGTCTCGTTCCACACGGCGTACGCTTTCATCAAACAGGTGGGATTTACCGTCACAATGGAGATTTAAAATTCATGATGCCGCAACACATCCGCTTAAGCTGTCCTTTAGCTCAGATTTGTTTGTTTGATTGTTTGATTGAATGAATGAATGGGGTTTAACGTATTTTGACTGGTTGGGGTTTAATGTCGGATTCACATTTATCCACTAATGTAACGACGGATGTCCAGTTTGCACTGCCACACGTATATGTCAAAAAGTATGATGGAAAATCGGAAGAAAACCTTGCCCCCCCTCCCCCCCCCACACACTTCTTGAGGTCGAGCAAGAGAGGTTGATCAGTAGTTCAACAAGCAAATCACTGAATCTTGCCCTAGACCGAAATCAGCAAATGGACATCACCAAATGGAAATTTATTAAATGTATCAATTTTGCTGCAATCGTAATCGATACTTTTTGTTATCTGCAGGTGAAGTAAACTGACAGAGAAGTTGTCTATTTGGTGCAACAGACAGACATGGCCGAAAAGGTTCAAACCAATGGGTGTGAGTTTGATAATCCTTGGGAGAGATTATCGGACCAAGAAAAGTCAGATCATAGTGATGATGAATGCACGTGTGTTATGTATCAGAACCACCGACCCGTAAGCAACAACGTAGGAGCAATGCTGCAAAAGGAACGCGACCAGACTAAAGCGAATTATACTGAAATGGATGGGGATGCCAACGTCAAAAATGACACCAAGCCGATGCGCTGTGATCCTTCTGGCGTGACCAAATCGACATACGTTGCTGTTGACACTGAATTGACCGAAGTCCATGCGGCGGAAACGTTACCAGTGGCCAAGGAGACATTTCTAACGTGTTCGGAGGACGTACCTGATACGCATGTAGCGCTTGCTTGGCTCATTACGGTGTGTTTTAACGTACCTTTGGGTATCGTAGCTCTGTGCTTTTCCATGAAGGCGACAAAAATGTATATGGATGGGAAAAGAAAGAAAGGTAGACGCTACACCCAGCTGTCTCTCATCGCTAGCCTAGTTGGTATTGTACTTACAGTAGTGATTGTGATGTGCATTGTTTTATATTTGGCAGTTTCGGAATCCGCCCGGAAAAAACGTGGTCGGGGATAATTCCGTAGTGTAAAACTCATAACATTTTAAGGCCCAGTATATGCAATTGTGTTCTGTGTAGTCAAGAGTATTCAACATCTGTGCCACCCGAAGGAGCAATAGCATTTAAGGAAAGATGGGCCATATTTTCTGAAATTAACGTGTGAGAGTGAGTGTAAGTAAGTCTGTGTTTCTTTGGATAAGGCATATACCATTAATGCAGTTCGCAGTCGTCGAAACGAAACGATTAAGCTTTGGTTAATTCGTGTCAATCTGTCGAAACTGTAGAGTATACGGAATGTGTGTGCATTATACCATATGGTAATAAGACATTTCGTGGGAAGAGGACTAACTAGTTCTATGCCCACTTTTATGAATTTTACAGTTAACCTATTGATCGGGATCTAAGGGCTAACAAGTTCTATATCACAAAGTTACACTTCATAAGGGGAAGTAATTCCATGATAGAATGTGAAAGTAATTCATGGTTATCAATAGAGAAATGTGACATGGGTACCTTTCAACCTCGATTATCTCAGTTCAAGGAAAAGAGGACATAGAACTAGTTAGTTCTTAGCCCACGATTTGTATATCAAGCTGTAAGGAAAAGGATCCCATTAATTTGTTGACCATGGACAGTTTTGACTATAAACTTACACCAGTTACTTCCCTTTGATTTGAGATAGTCTTCTGTATTGTTTAGGTTGAATACAGACTTTTTTTTTATTTCAGTATAATTATAATTATGTAGGGTGGGGGTGGTGTGTTTGCCCATGGTGGTTTGTCAACATTTTCATGTGCGGAGTAAGCTCCCTTTTGATTTCATCTAGGCCTACTTCCTTTTAGGCCTACTACCAGCGTTTACTTACCTGCCTCAATAATATACGGCAGTAAACCTGTAAACCCAGTTTTTCTTGGGTGGAGTGACCACGTTTGTTTTTTGGTCAGGGCGGCTAAGTTTTTCTTGGTCGCAACTCCGAGCGATCAAATTTTAGTTGGTGGCAATTCCGACAAAATTTTTATTTGGTCGTTGACGACTATGCCCGTTTTTTTCGGGTCCAAATTATTTTTGCTCGATTCGACTAAATTCTTTTAATAGTGTAAGAAATCTTAAAACAACCACTCCCAGGATTTTTGAGGTCACGTCGTGTGACTCACTCACATACTTGCATTCGAAAGTGGGACTCGAATCCGTCACGGTGGGCGGTACATCGAATGAGGATCAGGAAGCCGACAAGCTGTACCTATTTAAATATAACGGAACCATCTTCAGAACTAGTCATGGTAAACGGTGTTTAGATATGGGCGTGTGGGCGGAGCGTATCTTGGACATAGAAAGGGGATTGGATGTGGTATAAAAAGTACACCGACGTGGAATTATACTAAAACAGTCGTTAAAATTCATCACAAAGCCTCCGTCTTTGCACTGAGGATTGTTGTATGCCATCCTGACTTCGCGCCGTGTAGCAAAAACTGGCATATGCTGGCAAGTCGTTGTCGTTAGGAAATGTACGTCTCGTTCTTTTCATCTTAACTTCCCGGTACCTCGTTTAAATTTTGTCGATAAATTTTAATATCAAAATGTCAAAGCTGTATTTTGTGTTGTTGTTTTTGGGTCTATGCAGTAGTAGGACTGGAATGGGGAATTGGCTTCGGTTTAACTTCCATTGATGCTAGAACAAGACAGAATGTAAGAGGTACCCGGACGTGGAGTGAATTACGTCACAGATCACATGACGTCACAGATCACATGAAGTCACAGATCACATGACGTCACAGATCACATGTCTTCACAGATCACATGACGTCACAGATCACATGACCTGACTTACAGCCTCTGTAATAATCAATATTAATTGGTATTGATTTATGTTCTAGGCCGTTTTCAATTTCTTTTTGCCACCCCAAAAAAAAAACGTTACGGGACTATATTGAACATCAGTTTGTGATAGAAATTCGTGCCTTCTGTACCCGGATTAGATTGTTTCGCCAACGTCAGACACAGACGATGTTCCTGATTTTAAGAAATACAATACAATTAAGTTACTGAATTGAATATTTATGCAATGTTGTCAATAATTCTATTTTTATATCATTTCGAAAATTAAAAAAGGGACGTTTTAGTTAGATTAGTACGGCAGCGAGAGGGTCGTAGTTGTGACAAAATGTCAGTCAGATTATCTCCTAATTTGGAAATAATCTGACAGAAATGTTGTCACAACTAATCTACGGCAGCGTAGAGGGGTAACGTTGAGAAAAACTTTCTGTCAGATTATCTCCTAAATTAGCAGATAATGTGACAGAAAATTGTTCACAACGTGGCCCCACTACGCTGCCGTAGATTAGGATGTCCAATGAAACTTTGAAATCCGTAGAATGTAGTCCCAATACTTGTTACAAACAATATTAATCTATTATGCTTATTACTATAATTGTCATATTTTTATTTATTGTTTTTGATTTTTGTTTGTGATAACCCCTTTACCAGATACATTTATAATGACTGTTCGCAAATCCCTTTTCTGTGGGCCTCCGTTCCATTGTCAGAATAAACTGTGGGAATAAGTTCAATCATTTTATGGTTTCCTGGTTCTTTCCATGTGTAAACTTATAGTTCAAGTGTCGGGTCATTCAGTTCAGACCCCCTGCCGGTCCGCCTTAGTAAGTTAAGGCGTATTCTCGTGGTACGATTTGTAGTAACGATTTCCCCTTATTTGCAGCATTTTGATTGGTTGACAAAAAAAGTACGAAACAGTCGACTAATCAACTCAACATGTTAGGGCTACGGGGAAGTTGGGGACCCCCTGAAATCGTTATTAAAAGTCGCACCGTGACAATGCAACTTAAATTTGTCTCCTTAACAAACCTTGGCGTAGCTTCAGCCAACTCTTGGGAAAAGTGATTCATCTGAAGGTGGTAGGGCTCTAACGAATCTACGCGACATGCAACTGGAATTTGTCAGTTCGGGCCAAATGTTGATAGGTTACTAAATTTATAAGCAGTCAATACAGACAATATAGCCTGTTAGTCACATAATGAGTTCAGCGATATTTCATGTAATAAACTCCACTTCCGGGACATTAGGACGTTCTCTCTACCGAAACCTTTTTTTATTTTCACAGAAAAATTTGTTGGGTGGCCAATCGGATAAGAATTAATTTGTATACGTAATATGTATAATACAAAATCTTCAACCTAATGTTACAGGAAAAAGCAGAACATACAACGATAATAATTGTGAACGTTGAATGGTGAACATGAAACAATATACGTCAAACGATAAGCCTTTAAAGCGATATATGAACTGTCACGATAAATCTGAGAGTAGAAAGCAAACCAGGCTTGTATTGCTTAAAGCCCGGGGCCGAGGCGTAGTGGTTAGCGAGTGCGCTTTCTAACGCCTACTTCGATGTACCGTTCACGGGATCGCGTCCGTCTGTCGACCCTCCGGTATATGAGTGAGTCACAAGATGTGGCTCCGGCAATCGTTAGGTGGTTTTTAACGAGGTTTCTTCCCGATTTTCCACCATAATAGGGCAAGGAACAGTGTGAAGAGGACAATCCGTCGTCATATAAGTGAAATACCCTTGAGTACGACATTAAACCCCAATCAAAGAAAAAAGTATTGCTTATGTTAAAATTTCTAAGCCAAACATATGAATACCCGTTATAAATACGACGGAAATGTAGGCGGATAGGAAAAAACAGGGTTTCAATACTTGTTTTACCAGATCGATGGGCGCCGCCATGTTTGACGAAACTATTCACTTCTGCCGCAATGGCTGTATACATTAATAGGTAAAACTAGACATAAAAGAAATACATCAAGAAAATATAACTCATTCTTTCAAATACATTATGTTTCTGTGCAGTATTACTCCGTAAATTTTTTCAAAGCTGATTAATTTAACCCAGAGGTTATATATGTATGTATGTATGTATGTATGGAGATCATCACGTCATTGTGAAATAAAATCAAAGTAATTTTCCAAGGGAGATAATTAAGCATGTTTAGTTGCATGGATATTTTGAAGGTCGTTATAAATAACGAGACTGCTTGAAGTTTTGGGAGAGATTTGCAAATTGTACCGACCCTTAGAAACTATCCCAAGGGTGATATTAATTACATCAGGATGTGTTCTTGCTTATTTTGTCCCTCCGAGTCCCCCCCCCCCCCCTCCCATCTTTTAAGCGAACTATTTAATTTTGAAAACCAGAAAACCTATTTCTGTAACCACTAGGAAATTGTCGAACACACTGTGTACATTGTCCACATGTTGAAACTCCTTAGGAATATTAATAAACCATCATTTTATTAAAAAAAAGATATCAAATCTGTCCGTCGTACGTGGAGACTGTGGCTCATGTATTGACCGCCCATTTAATTTCACATGCGCACTGCATGTGTAGTAATACACCAGACGTCAGTGTCACGGGACTTCTTTATGTGTGAATCGACTGAGTGATACGGTAAGAGTAAGTGCGCCGAGTGGATGACCTATTTACAGAACACACAAACTTTGTTTTCTAACACACATAATGCGAGTGTATGGTTTCATTGTTATCCGCTATACATCTACATTTTTCGTTCAAAGTTAATTGTAGGTGGTTTATTTTATACGATTTATGTTCAGTAATGTAATTTTGACCCGATTGGCCATCCAAAGCGCCGAATGTATAATGAAAAATACATTATTTATCTGCTTTAAACAACCAGCAAAAAAAAAAAGAGGAAACACAAACAAATAACAAGGGAAGTTTGAAGCACGATTTTCTGCTTTATTTTGTTTTAACCAGCTAAAAAGCGTATTAGAAAAATTAAGTCTGGTCTTTTTTTCTGAAAATATATAGATTAATGAGAAACATATGTGGGGAGACCACGTAATAAAGCAATGAAATTGCGTCTAACTGGCTGGCGAATAGGAATTATTGCATTATTTTGACACAAAACCTAAATATCTAAGAGGTCAACATTTTTAGGTCGACAGAATAAAAACATGAAAATGTAACAGATTATTTCAAAAAACAACACATTGCCATTCTTCTTAACCAATGAAAAAACCTGCGAAGTCGGATTACATTACAATAACGAAATTGTCTGGCACTATTACATGTATATGTATGCATGTTTCTATAGTATAAGTCCGCAAACTATACAGCATTCCTGGTGGGAAAAAATCTATAGTCTGAATAATCGGTTGATTATTTGTCAGTACTTTAAGTTTTTTCACTTATGTGGCTGTATGTATCGGTACACCGTGAAAATGATACATTTGTCCATGGTTCACTTCATAATCTACCTTGCTTAAATACAGTGGGAAATTGGGAGGAAACGTCCTGAAAACCAAATGCTTTACTGTAAAGGGGAGGGGGGGAGGGGGGGGGGGGGGGGGAGGCGAAGCCGTGACCTGTGCATCGACATAGGATCAGTGGTCCGACACGCGACAAGATCGAAAAAACGCGCTAGGCGCCAATCAATTCTGCAAATTTACAGTGTATGATTGATTGGTGTTTTACGCCGTGCTTAAGCGTATTTCACTTCTTTGACGGCGGTGACAGTGACACTAGCACAACAAAGATGTGAAGCGTTTCCATAATGTTGGAAAGTTTCGATCTTCCTCCTGTGCTAAGTGAACACAGCATTGCTACTCTTCAAGCAAACTGCCCTTAGCCAGAGGGCTACAGTGTATGAGACAGCTAAAGAAATCGCTCGCGTACTGCTTACTTAGTTTATGCATCGGGACACAGGTTACCAACTGGTCCAAACAAACAGACACTCTCGGTAGTTAATCTATTGT
>JAVFBX010244068.1:0-10304 GCA_034783855.1 Mopalia kennerleyi | reverse complement strand
GATTGCGTTAGACCTTAATATAAGCGACAAACAAAACACGGGGAGCGTTTTTGAGATCTGATTTTAATTAGACTGGCTGTTTACCCGGCGTTAAACCCATAAAGTTATGTAAGAGAAACATTTCTAGATCAAACATGCATTGCATCGTCGCTTTCAGAGAAGCAGAGTTAGGAAAGTATCTCAATTCTCACTGAGTTTTTTCAGCTGACATAACTGGGAATATTAATGTTTGGTGGTGCAGATGTAACTCTCTGACAAACTTCCATTGGAAGGAAACCTCCGCCTGTAATAACCTTTCGGGTTCAAATGTATATTATTAATCCACCACCGTCCTATAAGTGAAATGCCCTTAAAAACGGCGTAAAACATAAATCAATCAATCAAGTTAAATCACCCTCTAGACTACAAAGAGATCTAATTCTTACGACTTTACATTGAACCTATGCATTTGCATATATCAAGATGGTCCATATCGTCTTCCGTACAAAGTGCCATCAGAAGAATAACATATTGCATGTTTGTTTGTTTGATTAGGGTTTAAGGCCGTACATCAATTGAGGTTATTTCACTCACATGACGGCTTGCCTGATCGGCTTCAAGTTGCCTCTTAGCTCTGAAAGTACCAGGGCAACAGGAAGCTCCCTCCCAACACTCCGCCAATAACATATATCATATATCATCTTCTGGTTTCTTTTCTTTTTTGTTGAAGTTGTCCAATACTTTTATTTGACAACGAAAATATAGATTTTATTTGTAGAGAAATAATAAACCGGGTATATAACGGTTCATTGGTACGATATGGTGGTATCGGACTTCCACAGTCGATCGTATCAAGAAAAATAATAATAAGATATTACACTCTCTCAGTATTTTTAGGCTACAGGAAACAAGATTGCAGCCATGACAACAATGCATATCATGTAAGTAAATCTAAGTTCCAAGAACTCAGTAGTACATCTTAAAATGTTCTTATGGGATTTAAGGTTATTGGTAAGTTGGCCCTCTGCATATACAGTCAGGACTCTACCGCTTTTATGGTGGCTTACATATACATTAAACGTCATGTCACCATAGTCTTCGTTGCTAAATCCATGTATCCTACCATCCTCTTTGGTCTCCGTCTGATGATACCCGATTATACCCGAGTAGTATCAAGTGGTTGTAATCGTATTCTTGCGATATTTTCTGTCATGGGCAAAGTAAGACAACTACACGTAGGCAATAGACATTGATTCTATTTTAAAATATCGACGATCATCAGGAGATGTATATACCGTAGTCGATTGTTGCTGACATTACTCGCTATGGAATTAAATTTTGAAACTAATATTATAGTTTCTCTTGTTACCACATATAATCTATGTTGTTTTTGTTTAAATTTTTAAATACCTAAGCAAGTGACTACCAGTAAATAAATTATGTAAATTTGTTATGCTATAGTTGCCTAATCGCTGGAAATTAGTTTATAATTCCAAGAATAATTTAGGCCTTTATTTGATTTTGCGTCTTTTCTGTCGTCACTCCAATTAAAAGATTACCGGTGAAGGTACTAAAACTGCATATTATTTCGATAGGCTATGAGTATAGTTTTATTACTGAAAACCAAACGACGATTTCGATCACTACGATGAAAACATAATTAAACAACGATGAAAATCAATTGCTTTAAGTAAACATATATGTTTTCTTTTTATCTAGCGGGATACTCTACCTTACCTTATGTGTTAACGGTAGTCTGGGAGAAAGTCCTAGGACAGGCTCCCTGATCGGTGATAGGCTTCGATCATTAGACAGTGGGCCAGCAGTAAAAAGAGCGGCGCCTCCTCATTTTCGGAACGCTGGACCTCCTGGTCCTCCGGGTACATTAGTGGGCTCTGTAAAAAGAGCGGCGCCTCCTCAACCTCGGAACGCTGGACCTCCTGGTCCTCCGGGTACATTAGTGGGCTCTGTAAAAAGAGCAGCGCCTCCTCTACCTCGGAACGCTGGACCTCCTCACACGGTCGTCCAGGAACAATAGTGGGCTCTGTAAAGAGCGGCGCCTCCTCTACCTTTGATCCCTGGAATTCCCCGCAACCCCAGCCTCCGCGCACCTGATCATTCCCAGATATAATACTTACTCAAGACCGGGGAGAAATTGAAGGAGGTGCACAGTGCTTGACTAAATCGTGGTGTTTATCGTGACAAACCTGTATTACCTAATAAAGATGAACACGAATTGTCCAATAAATAATTTGTTTACCGTTGACTTCTTTATACATAAGATAATAAATACACATGTTAAGCAGGTCTTGGCCCAGCATGAAACTTAATTATTTTGTGCGTTATATGTAATGGACTATATCAGTTTGACGCCCCCACTACATATAAAGAACCGGGGTATGGGCAGACGGATGTCAAGTCATGTTATACAATGACTTTGACGTTGAAAAAATGTACCACTACAGCAATATTTCGTGTAAAAGTGACTCCTGACGTCATTAAATGAACGTCACAACAGCGACAAAAGGAGTTAAATCCCTTAGCTAGACATCACCAACATGGCGGACACATCGTCACAGAATGTCCGAACTGGCACTGCAGCTGTTGGCCTGAAAGAGGCAGGTGGAGACTTTTATACGTTTTGGGAGGTAGGATGAAGGTATGATGTCCCGTGATGCTTTGCGCGCTGCGATGTGCATTTGGGCTTACATTTGCAATAACATCATAAGGATGGGTTGTTACTTATCATGTAGTGCGAAGCGGATTGGTAACAGCGCATTACTTAAGGATGGTTGATCCTGGTGTTGTCATGGGGTGATGGGGTTGTATTCCCGAAATGTTTTGCGAAGAGGACTCTAGCGAGAGTTGCCGATATGTGACGAGATTGGCGTTGTGCGGCGTCACGACGGCGTCGGTGTTGTCGATGGCACATGTGGCTTCCTGACATATGCACATCGATGCATACTGTGGCGTTACGCTACCGACGCTGCTATGCGGTGCTGTCGTAAAAGAAACGAGCATCCTTGTCCGAAAATGGCAGGCTGTCACATCCTTCTTCCGTCCACGCTGATTGGTCCATCTCACACATTGGTCTTCGCTGATTGGTCAGATCATCGATGGTCTGATTGGTTATCATCCCGCATTCCCATGGGACAATAGGGCCACCTGCATTCAGACATGCTGTGACGATTTGACCGCCATGGTGGTGTTGTGTAGCCAAAGGGGGGGTTAATCTTTATGTCCTTGTCGTGACCTCACAGCACCCCATGTCAAATTTCGTCAACTCTCGCGAGAGTTCACCGAGCACAAATCATCACATGCACACCACCCCATTACAGCACACATGCTGTGACGGTGTGTCAGCTATGTTGGTGATGTGTAGCTAGGGGAGATCACTCCTCATGTCGTTATTGTGACCCCCACAGCACCCCATGTCAAATCTCGTCACATCTTGGAGACTCTCGCGAGAGTTCGCCACGTGCAAAGCATCACGGGAAGACACCCTCACCACCCTATTACGGCACTAGGGCCAGCCCTTCCTTAGCATGCGGTGCTATACATCTGCTTCCCACTTCATGATAAGTAAAGACGTTTCCTTACGATGTAATAGCAAATGCTATCCCAAATAAAATAGATTTCCCCACAATGGCGCGTAAAGCATCACGGTAAGACACCCACACCACTCCATGACAGCAGTAGGATCAACCCTTTCTCAGTCATGCGATGTTATCCATCTGCTTCCCACTACATGATAAGTAGCAACAATTCCTTATTGTGTTATAGCAAATAATAACCCAAATGACCTAGATTTGCCCATAGTGGCGCGCGAAGCCTCACGGGAAGGCATCCACACCAACAGCTTAGCGTAGAGCTCGGCCTCCTGACCTCCTGGGATCTGGGAAGATAGTTGTTGGGCGAGTTGGATACAAAGCTGCAGTCTTTGTTGAAAAGCTGGATGGTACTTGATGGTTTCAAAATGCCTGCTTACTAAATCGCGCTGACTGCGCAATTGGCGCGGTGGTTTACCATCGGTACCCCAGCAGTAATGTTAGAGAAATATCCCTGTGAACGACTCTTAACACCAATCATAAAAACAAAAAAACAACAAATATATATTCTAACAAAATTAACCGACGAAATCTGTCAGTGTGTTCATCATTTTCTCTGTAATATCTTTAGAATTGACCCCCAAGCAGCCCATTAAAATGTGTATATCGTTGAAGGTAAATATGTGATCGTCAACATGGGATCGACAAATCTCAAAAACGTCATTCCACCGATCGCCCACGTTTATCCCTGGAACATGACACATTTTGTTGTAATATTCTGCATAATGTTTCGATTCCCCTACTCTGGAACCAACAGACTACAGCCGTCAATAAATAGGAAACGCTTCTTTGCATTTTCCATCTCTTCCTAATATAGCACCGAAGTTGCTGCTACAGAAACAACGAAAAAGAGTTCCAAACTAAATTTCGAAACCTTCCAGTATCTTTGGATCTTCCATCGATCCTAAAGATCTGAATAAAGTCTGACGACTTTACAAGTTAGGCGCCTTTATGGGAAAATTTCTCCATGCCGACAATAAAGCTAGTCGCATGAGACACTAGACAGATTTCCCCATTCTTGATGTTTGTTTATTTCTTTGATTGGGGTTAACGTCATACTCAAGGGTATTTCACTTATATCTCGACGTGCCATTTCATGGGTCATCTCGATGGGTGACAGAATTCACCCTAGACATCCCTGGCAAACAAACAGACAAGACGGGACCGAAAATACATGACGACAGGTTGCACTACAGAAACCTCGAACAGGTCGGTTTTCTGTTTCTCTTTAGCTCTGAGAGCACCAGGGCAACATGAAACTCCCTCCAACCATCCGCTCCATTCTTGATATTGGCTATTGACAGGTACCCCTAGACGAAGGAAATGCATATGTTGACGACATTCAATTCACCAACTGTGCGGTACTGTTGGTGATTGTCATTTGGTGTAAATTCAGCATCGAAAATGTTTTCAAAAAGAAACCAATAAATCTTTGGGGAAATTAATGTAGACATATATGTGATGACGTAATTATGCTAGACAAATATGAAGCCAAGCACTATTTACAAAGGGCAAGAGAACAATATGTTAAGTTCAATGTCGACTTATTCAAATTCCGTGTGACAAGTCAAGCATTGCCAACTTTCTTTGACCCCAAAAAACCTGTTAGAACTCAAACAGACGCTTCCCAAAATGACATTGGGTCATGTTTATTTCAATACGAGCAGCCAGCGCCTTTGCATCACGGTCCCTATCACTGGCAGAGCATAATTACGATCAGGTGGAGAAAGAACTTGAAGCCATAGTATACGTCATGTACATATACGAAACAAGTGAAGAAATTAAACAAAATCATCAACTATTAAAGGCAATTGTTTAAATATAATATTGTTGGTAAAGCCACACCTAGTCTACAAAGAATGTTATTACTTCTACAACGGTACTCAGTCAATGTGACGTAATTCAGAAAGAGACATTCTCAGGAGACATTGCTGTCAGTCTCTTTTCCAGATCGTCCTTGGCAAAAAATGGGTGCTGATATAACGGCTTTCTAAAACAATGACCGTGGATTACTTTAGCAAATTTCCAGAACTTTGTCTCCTAAAAGACAACTTCCAGCACGGTAATCATGCCCATGAAGTCAAGGTTTGCCCGCCACAAGATATCTCAAATATTAATTGCGGACAACATGCCTTTCAACAATTAGAAATACACGTTTTAGCACAATCCTGGAATATCGCCATAGTAACATCAAGCCCGACATACCCACAGTCTAGCCGACAAAGTGAAATGTATATGCCGTAGTCGATTGTCGCTGACATTACTCGCTATGGAATTTAATTTTGAAACTGATATTATAACGTCCCTTGCTAATACATAGAATCTATGTTATTTTTGTTTTATTTTTAAATACCTAAGCAAGTGACTACCAGTAAATAAATTATGCAAATTTTTTATGTTGTAGTTGCCCAATCGCTGGAAATTAGTTTATAATTCCAAGAATAATTTAAGCCTTTATTTGATTTTGCGTCTTTTCTGTCGTCACTCCAATTAAAAGATAACCGGTGAAGGTTATACAACTGCATATTATTTCTACTTTAGATCGGAATCGATAGGCTATGAGTATAGTTTTATTAGTGAAAACCAAACGACGATTTCCATCACTACGATCAAAAAGTAATTAAACAACGATGAAAAACTATTACTTTAAGTAAGCATATATGTTTTTTTTTTATCTAGCGGGATACTCTACCTTATTTCATGTGTTATCGGTAGTCTTGGAGAAAGTCCCAGGACAGGCTCCATGATCGGTGACAGGCTTCGATCATTAGACAGTGGGCCAGCAGTAAAAAGAGCGGCGCCTCCTCTACATCTGAATGCTGGGCCTCCTGGTCCTCCGGGAATATTAGTGGGCTCTGTAAAAAGAGCGGCGCCTCCTCTACCTTTGAACGTTGGGCCTCTTGGTCCTTCGGGTACATTAGTGGGCTCTGTAAAAAAAGCGGCGCCTCCTCTACCTCGGAACGCAGGACCTCCTGGTCTTCCGGCAACATTAGTGGGCTCTGGAAATTCCCCGCAACCCCAGCCTCCGCGCATCTGATCATTTCCAGATATAATACTTACTCAAGACTCGGGAGAAATTGAAGAAGGAGGTGAACAGAGCTTGACTAAATCGTGGTGTTTATCGGAACAAACCTGTATTACCTAATAAAGATGAACACGAATTGTCCAATAAATAATTTGTTTACCGTTGACTTCTTTATACATAAGATAATAAATACACATGTTAAGCAGGTCTTGGCCCAGCATGAAACTTAATTATTTTGTGCGTTATATGTAATGGACTATATCAGTTTGACGCCCCCACTACATATAAAGAACCGGGGTATGGGCAGACGGATGTCAAGTCATGTTATACAATGACTTTGACGTTGAAAAAATGTACCACTACAGCAATATTTCGTGTAAAAGGGACTCCCGACGTCATTAAATGAACGTCACAACAGCGACAAAAGGAGTTAAATCCCTTAGCTACACATTACCAACATGACGGACACATCGTCACAGCATGTCCAAACTGGCACTGCAGTTGCTGGCCTGAAAGAGGCAGGTGGAGACTTTTATAGGTGTAGGAGGTGGGATGAAGGTGTGATGTCCCGTGATGCTTTGCGCGCTGTGATGTGCATTTGGGCTAGCATTTGCTATAACATCATAAGGATGGGTTGTTACTTATCATGATGTGCGAAGCGGATGGGTAACAGCGCACTACCCATCTGCTTCCCACTACATGATAAGTAGCAACACTGCCTTATGGTGTTATAGCCAATAATAACCCAAATGACCTAGATTTGGCGCGCGGGAAGACATCCATACCAACAGCTTAGCGTAGAGCTCGGCCTCCTGACTTCCTGGGATCTGGGAAGATAGTTGTTGGGCGAGTTTGACACAAAGCTGCAGTCTGTGTTGAAAAGCTGGATGGTGCTTGGTGGTTGCAAAATTCCTGCTTACCCTATCGCGCAGAAGATCGCTTTCTGTCGACCTTGCCTGAAATACAACTCTCCCGCTGACTGCGCAATTGGCGCGGTGGTTTACATGTCATGTTAGCGAAACATCCCTGGGAACGACGCTTAATACCAATCATAAAAACAAAAACAAAAAAATATATATATATTCTAACAAAATTAACCGACGAAATCTGTCAGTGTGCTTATCATTTTCTCTGTGATATCTTTAGAATTGGCCCCCAAGCAGCCCATTAAAATGTGTACATCGTTGAAGGTAAATATGTGATCGTCAACAAGGGATCGACAAATCTCAAAGACGTCATTCCACCGATCACCCACGTTTATCCCTGGAAGATAACTCATTTTGTTGTAATATTCTGCATAATGTTTCGATACCCCTACTCTGGAACCAACAGCCTACAGCCGCCAATAAACAGGAAACGCTTCTTCGCATTTTCCATCTCTTCCTAATATACCACCCAAGTTGCTGCTACAGAAACAACGAAAAAGAGTTCCAAACTAAATTTCGAAACCTTTCAGTATCTTTAGATCTTCCATCGATCCTAAAGATCTGAATAAAGTCTGACGACTTTACAAGTCAAACGCCTTTAAGGGAACATTTCTCCATGCCGACAGTTAAAAATATAGCTAGTCGCATGAGCAACTAGACAGATATTGGGAGTACAGTATTCTGATTTACATGTAGACAAGGAAACTAGACATGGCTTGCCTTTTGAGCCCATTGGCAAGTGTACACCCTTAGGGTGGTATGTAATTGGTTCTGATTCAGTTAAGCGGGTATCATCAGTATGTTGTATAGCAGCTTTTGTTCAAAATGTGGATTTGGAACAATTTTATGCTTTGGAGACGCTTGGCATTCAAGGTGTAGACTGTAAATGTCCGAATCAGTCGATGTCTTTGGAGAACAGACAAGTTCTAAAGACATTTAGTGAAACCTGTGTTAAGGAAGGAGATAGGTACAAGATAGGGTTCCCATGGAAACAGGACCCTGCATCTCTTCCTGATAATTATCCGTTAGCGGAAAAACGACTAGTGTCGCTTGAGAAAGGTTTGCTAAAAGACAGCAAAAAGGCTGAATTATACTTAGGAGTGATTGAGGAGTATATCCGCAATGAGTGGGCCACCAAGCTTACTCCACAGGAATAGGTGGAAAGAAAAGCGGCAAATTATTTACCACACCATGGTGTTTATAAACGAGAAAGAGAGCATGCCGTTGAGGGTCGTTTTTGACCAACGTCTGAGTTTAAGGGGGTCTCTTTGAATTCGATATTACTGTATGTAAAGGTCCTTGTTTGATTGGAAATTTTCTTGGGGTTTTGATTAGATTCAGGGAAGAGGAGGTAGCCTTTATGGGAGACATCTCTAAAATGTATCTTCAGATTTGTTTGTATGAAAGTGACACTTATGTTCATAGATTTTTTTGGAGGAATCTTGACTGCAATAGAAACCCATCAGTGTTCAGGTTGTTAAGAATTCCCTTCGGGGACAAACCGTCACCAGATAAGGCATGTTTTGTCCTGTTGCGTATAGCCGAAGAAAGCCAAGCTAAGTATCCGGAAGCTGCCGTCATTTTAGAGCGGGATCGGTATATGGGTGATTGGTTACATTCGTGTGCTACTCGCTTTTTCTAAAATGAATCAGTTAGACACAGTTTTGAGCACGGGGAGTTTTAGGATTAAGCAGTGGGTTTGTAATACAAATAGAGAATTAGATATTGGGAATGATATTTCCAGTAGGCCTGGTTCTGGACGCAAAGAAACAGGTAAGAATGAGAGTGATGAACAAAACCAAAGCATGTCAGACAATGTTCCACTGGATAAAGATGACAAATCTACAAAGGTGTTGGGAATTGTGTGGAATGTTAAGAATGATCTTCTTTCATTTAATGTTCAGAAATTTGAGGCCGAAAATCTGACTAAACGCATCATATTGTCAAGGATATCCGGTATTTATGATCCATTAGGTTTGGTTTCAGTGGTTACCGTTGAGGCTCAGGACGCTTTACAGGAAATTTGGAGAAATAAAAAGTTAGGTTGGAACCATGTTTTGTCGATTGATACACAAGAGCACTGGTTTGAGATATTTAGGGAAATAGGGAAGTTAGAAAATGTTCATTTTCCTCGAAGTTTGAAGCCTAATGATGTAACGGGTAAGCCAGAGTTGCATATGTTCTCAGACGCGAGCTCATTAGTTTATGTAGCAGTCGCATTTATGTTATGGCCTACGGTGGATGGTCCAGAGGTTTGTTTAGTGTTAGGGAAGGCTCGTGTAGCTCCGCTTAGACAAACAACGATACCTAGATTAGAGTTAATGGGAGCGCTTATAGCTTGTAGACTTGCCAAGACGCTTATGGATGGGTTAAAGGTTAAACCGGGAAGGGTAGTGTTTTGCACTGATTCACAAATTGTATTACATTGGATTAAATGTGACTCTGTGACATTGAAAACATTTGTGGGTGTAACAGTTTCTGAGATCCAGTCCACGTTTAAATCAGATAGTTGGAGGTATGTACCAACAAAGTTAAACCCAGCTGATGATTTGACCAGAGGATTAACTGTTGCCAAATTAAATGACAGGTGGAAAACAGGTCCGGATTTTCTACGTCAGCCTGAGAATGAATGGCCAGTTACAGAAGAATTTAACCCTCTAGGGCCCGGAACTAGTTTCAGCCACATTTAGAACGGTCATCCAGGAAACAGGAAATGATAAACAAAAGGGTACAATCTACCTCCTCTACAGAAAAGGTCACTGTTTG
>JAVFBX010244057.1:0-10304 GCA_034783855.1 Mopalia kennerleyi | reverse complement strand
TGTGTTCCCTGCAGTGTTTCTCTAGTTTCCTACAGTACGTCTCCTTCTGTGTGCCTTGTAGTATGCTCATACAATGTACATTCTACAGTGCGTCTCCTATATTATTCCATGTAATATGTATTCTACAGTGTACCTCATACAGTGTCTCTTACAGTGTCTCCTTACGTGTGCCTCCTCCAGTGTCCCCTTACTTGTGTCTCCTACAGTGTGTATCCTACAGTGTGTCTCATACAGTGTCTCCTACAATGTATCTCCTACAGTGTGCCTCCTAACTTGTGACTCCTAACTTGTGCCTCATACAGTGTTCCTCATACAGTGTGTCTCCTACAGTGTGTCTCCTACAGTGTGTCTCCTAACTTGTGCCTCTTACAGTGTGTCTCCTACAGTGTGGATCCTACAATGTGTCTCCTGACGTGTGCCTCCTACGTTATCCTATATCCTATATTTTGTTTCCCATAGTGTGTCCCCTATATTTGTTTCCCCTAATGTTAAAATAAGTTAGTCCATATTTTAGGTGCTATGTGACACATTCATAGACTTCCTCTGAATGCTTGTAATCCAACACAATGATGTATACCTCCCCGAGGAGTTGTGTACCCTCCTGTTTATTGTTTTCATTTTTCTTATGCATTTGTTTTGACTTTGATTCGTTAATCACTCGCGAACAAACATCTACTTGTCAACAATAGGTCTATATATAAAATATTATTGACACCAATGATAGATCTGTGATATACTTTTGCACTTGTATAGAGTAATCAACACTCTCATTTCATCATATTGGGTTATCTGCCCCTGACATGTGTGTTTTTTTTCTTTTTTTTTCTCTACTTCAAATATGATTGACATATACTCCTCAAACAACTAATGTAGAGTATAATCGGATACTATATGCATTTGTTTTTGACATTGATTCGTTAATCACCCCTGAACAAAAAGCTACTTGTCAACAATAGGTCTATATATCAAAGATTATTGACACCAATGATAGATCTGTGATATAATTTTCTACTTGTATAGAATAATCAAAACTCTCATTTCATCATATTGGGTTATCTGCCCGTATCCATTGTTTTCCTTTTTTTTCAAATATGATTCATCTATACTCCTTAAACAACCAAAGTAGAGTGTACTCGGATACTATATGCATATATGTATGATTGCAGTGTATGTGTATTTAGCAGGCATGTATGTGTGTTTGTGTGCGGAAATGTATATAGGTCAAATTTTATTTGTCTGAATTTATAAAAAAAAATATGTATATATACTAGTACGTCAAATATTGGGGGTGGGGGGTATGTGTTATATATAGGCGTGTGATTGTGTGTGTGTATGCATGTATGTAGATATATATTGATATTTTATATTTTGTTTTGGGGTAATATGTGATGTGTATAGGCGTGGTGATCGCAAGTGTGTGTGTATGTACCTATGTAGATATATATTGATATTTTGTATCAGCCAAAATTCTTTTAACGCGATTGAATTGGAGTTTTATTAAACGTAAAAGTCAGACAATATATTCCCTGGTTTGCCGAGGGCAATTCACTACACGTATATAAATAATGGCTCATTTTCTTAAATATGAAATACCTGCATGTATACTTCATCCATATATTTTTATTATTGTTTCTTTTTTTAAAATGTGTATAACTATATTACTATCCCAAACAATTAAAATAAATATGCCTCACATACCAAATGACTGAATTTACAATTGAAATTCCATTTGCGGACCTGGCATTTCCTTTAAGAGACGGAACTATCGAGGAACTCAACCCTACCAGACCAAACCCATTTATTTTAGAGATTCTAGATAAATTATGCTTTAATCCGATTGAGCTGAATGACATTGACAATTGTACAGCAATTACAGACGATAATGAATATGAAATACAACACTGGAATAAGATTAATTCTCATCAATCCAACTATTACTCAGCAGATTCATTTAATTCTCAATTTACCCCAGATGATCATACAAACCAATTGTCTTTTTTTCATTTAAATGCAAGAAGTCTCCATAAACATTTTACCGAAATATCTGCCTTCATTCATACATTGAACTATCCCTTCTCTGTTCTTGGTTTCTCGGAGTGTTGGCTTTCCCCTTCTACATCTAACTTATATGGTTTACCTGGCTATAAATGTTTTTCTCTCTCTCGATCTAGGCGTAAAGGCGGTGGCCTGGCGCTTTATGTTAATGACAGCATAGAACAATGTACCATACGTGAAGATTTATGCTTTCTTGACGACCATGGCTCTTTCGAAAGCCTTTTCATTGATTTGAAGTTTGGTGAACAAATGTTCCTTGTCGGAATATTATACAGACCTCCTGGTCAAAATATAAATGACTTCAACACTAAACTTGTATCTCTTTTGCAGACTTGTCAGTCTGAGAAGAAAAAATGCGTCATCATGGGTGACCTCAATATTGACCTACTTAAAAGTAAGAACCATCAACCATCTTCTGCTTTCTTGGAAATCATGTCCTCACACTACTTTCTCCCAAAGATAACTAAACCCACTCGTGTACAATCTCATTCTGCTACTCTCATAGATAATTTTTTTACTAATTTCCACAATTCTGATATTTATTCTGGCATCTTATTAACTGACATCACAGACCATTTTCCTATATTTCACGTTATAAACTCCACCAATATAAACAAACAGTTTCCAAATCAAAATATTTCTTTCAGAAAATTCAAAAGTTCAGAAAAAGATAATTTTGTGGCAAAAATAAAGAATGTAAACTGGGCACCTGTTTCAAATTGCGAGGATCCAAATACCGCGCTAGAAGCATTCGTTAACGAGTTTAGCAAAGTCTATGATGAATGTTTCCCTCTAAGCCACGTAAAAACAAAAAGAAAAAAGATAATTAAACCATGGGTCTCCAGTGCTATCTTAACGTCAATATACGAGAAAAATCGACTCTACCGACTTCAACTCTTGACCACTGACCTGGAAGTTAGAAAAAAATACAGGCAATTTCGTAATAAATTAAATACTCTTCTCCGCACAAGTAGAAAATCATACTTTGAACAAAAATTTAATAAGTACAACTCCGACATTAAAAACACATGGAAAACTCTAAACGAATTAATGAACCGAAAACAGAACCAAAGTCTACCATCAACTTTCCATATAAACGGATCAGAAACTACTGACAAAGAAAAAATTGCTAACAATTTCAACAACTACTTCTCCACAGTAGCCAACAACCTTGAAACAAAAATACCTAATGTAGCTGCTAAGCCATCTGACTACCTCCATAACCCAATACTTCACAACTTCTCTTTTCCATCAGTAACTCCTGGAAATGTGCAATCAATAATAAACAACCTAAAGTCAGCTGCTGCTCCAGGGTTAGATGGTATCCACACATCAATCATAAAACTAGTTTCTGTCTACATAGCCTCTCCTTTGACCCACATCATTAACCTTTCCTTCGCAGAAGGTATTGTCCCGGATAAGTTAAAATCTGCTAAAGTTTCTCCAATTTATAAAACTGGTAACCCTAATCTTCTGGAGAACTATCGTCCTATTTCTGTTTTGCCATGCTTTAGCAAAATTCTAGAAAAAATAGCAGCAAATGCTATTATTGATTTCCTAGAAACTAACCACATATTAAACAAGAACCAATACGGGTTTCGGTCTAATCATTCTACCCAATATGCTGCCAATTCTTTATATGAAAATCTAATAACCGCAAAGGAAAATAAGCTATTCAGCGTTGCAACATTTCTTGACCTGTCTAAGGCGTTTGATACGGTTAACCATACAATACTTCTCCAAAAGCTTGAACATTTTGGTTTCCATGGCCAATCAAACAGCTGGATAAGCAGTTACCTCTCAAACAGAAGCCAATGCACAATATATAATGGCACAATTTCCCGCCCTTCAACCATCAGGCATGGTGTGCCTCAAGGGTCCATTTTAGGACCAATTTTGTTTCTTTTATATATCAATGACTTATCGACTATATCTGACGTAGTGAACTTTTTATTTTTTGCTGACGACACCTGTATAACATTCTCTTCTGCTGACGTTAACGATGCCATTGAAACCATGAGCAAAGAACTAGATAAAATCAACGCATGGTTTTGTGCTAATCGACTTTCCCTTAATACTAATAAAACAAAATTCATGTTGATTCTCCCTTTAAGTAAACACAAACTAAAGAAAATCCCTAATTTATACATTTCGAATACAATCATAGAAAGAGTAAAATCGTTCAAATTCTTAGGAATATTTTTCAACGAAAAACTAAACTGGACGAGTCATATAGAATACATCGGCAAAAAAATATCTAGAAATATTGGGATACTAAATAACATTAAAGAGTCAATTAATAAGAAAACGTTGTTCATTCTGTACTATTCTATGATATATCCTTACTTGTTATATTGTAATGCTCTCTGGGGAAATACATACATTACTCATCTACGCCCACTTATTGTACTTCAAAAACGAGCCCTTCGAACCATAACAAAGTCCCACAGATATGCTCACACAAAACCTCTCTTCTGCAAACTTACAATTTTACCTCTTGTTGAATTAAACCAATTCGTTATCCTTGTCTTTGCTCATAAATTCATTTACTATCCTGAACGTATACCAACCTGCCTTGAGAACTATTTTGTTAAGCAAACTGACCTTCACCATTACACTACTAGAGGTAGTCTCATCGACTTAAATAAACCATACTACAAAACCAACTTCTCTTACCATTCATTAAAAGTGACAGGTCCACGTGAGTGGAACAAACTTAAAACTGAAATTCGTCTGACCGCTTCTGAATCCCTATTTAAAAAGCAACTGAAATCATATTTAGTTGATGTCATTGTTTCAGTGTAAGATATGTTATTCAGCTTATGCACATTTTGTAGATACATGTTTGTATACATGTATCTATGTGAATATAATTTTATAATCTATGTTTAATTCATTATATCTTCACCTGTCTAATATTTAAATCAATATTTCCACCCAACGGGATAGAGCAAGCTCCGCCAACTGAATTGTTTTATAGTGTTGTATAAATATATATCAATATCAATATCAAAAAGCAGTTGTGGTATTGTAGCTACAAGACAAAGTGGACACATGTACAATGCAAGACGTTACAATCTTTGCGGCTAATTTCGGCTAAGTATCTTTCCTGTGCTCATAGAGCACTAGGCCGGTGATATCAGAGTCACACTTCTAAAACTAGACCACTAATAAAAACTTATTAAGATATGCTAGTTAGTACTGTACAATGCTAAGGTTTTATTACAGTATATTTGATGGCAATATACATTCTAAAGAAATATGGCAATTTTGCGGATTGTTGTCAGTGAATATTCGGTATAAAATTGTTGAATGTTCACAGTATCTGCCTTTCTGAAAACAGAAGAATACAGCCCTTTTTTCTAAATCAGAATAGAAAAACAGCTCAGAATAAATGGCTCAAATTTCAAGTAAATGCTAATGGAATGCTTCGAGATAACTTGCACCACATTCAAAATTATTCTTATTCTTATCTGGTGATGAAAGTTTGTCTCCCAACAAAAGCGTTAATAACGACTGGAAGAAATTTTAACATAACGATTTCAACGAACACTTCAGTTGTTGATAGGTTTCAGTGTAATATATTGTATTGAAGTTGATCATTTATCAAACCAACTGCTCTTTTCCAACACAAGCTTTTATATATCCACGATGCACACGTTTAAACAAATCTACCTTACTAATGATTAGAATGAATGAATATGAATAATATTTTTAACAGTTACTGTACGTAACGGAGCGCAAGTACAACCACCGTATATAAACTGCTGTTTACAGCCAATTAATTGTTCTACTATCGAATGTAACAGCTTACGTTGATAAATATAAACTATAGTGCCTATACTTAGGGTTAGGGTGACCACGTAATTGACTTGCTACAGCACAGGTTAATTAATTATTCCGAATTAATTCTGGAGGCTTTTTTCATACTCATGTATATGGGGAATGCTTCCGTAACCTAAATGTTGTGTATGATATAACTATCAACATGGAATAGCCACTGTTGGATGTCACTTGTGTGTTGCTACGTGGATTAAGGTTGGGTCTACATGTGTTCACTTCCCTCTACCGTGAATCTTTTGTCACAACGGGACTGTTAGGCTACAATAAAACATACGGTTTAAATTTAGCCAGTTTCAAGAGTGCTCTTAATATTGATACTATTATCCATGGGTGAACAATGGCCTCGCACAAATCATTAAGCTGACCATGTCGTCAACTCATTCTTCAAATATCACTGAAGACATTTCCATTTTCTGCAGTGTTGGCACCGATCCCCGCCCCACCATCAATCGGGTATTTCACGTTGATGACAGACTGTCGAACCACATCGTTTGACTATTACATTTGAAAATGTGAAAATAGCTATACATAAATAGGCCTATATATATTTGTATTTAATGCCCATGTCAACTAGACGGGTGGAAACCCAATTTTTGTAATAGATCCCTCCCACAAAGAGGAATGAACAAATATCAGAAACCGTTATGGTTCTCTGCATATGGTTCCATCTTTTCTAAATAACACTCGACGAACCATTATTTATAGGAGTGTTGCACTAAGGTGTCAGCCAATCAATGCGCAACTTGATCCAATCAGCAGCCAATCAGCTCCTTGCTATTCATTAGCACTCTATATACAATCACTGTGTTTGTTCTGTATTAGTGTTATAAGAGAGATGGGAATTTCAGTATATCAAAGGTATTTCGAATATGTCTTCCAGACTATTTATGACATTAAAGATGCTTATATACCTGAGGTTAACTTTGCTTATACAGAGAATATATGCTCAGACATACATTGGATTGAGTTTCTCTTTACGGGTCTAAAAAGCATAAATGAACAATTCATTTGACCCTTGGGTACGACTTTAAACTCCATTCAAACTACTCATATAAAGGTGCTCTAACCATTAGCTTAATGAATAGGGCTGATTCCTCCGTCTTAGCCCTACGTCCCGCCTATTTCGACCCATGGTGAAAGTTTGAAAACTGATCCTCCGGCGACCACCGCTATCACCGTCCTCTCAAAACATCTAACTGATTTTTCTCTTATTTTTTCGAGATGCAAAAGTCACAATAATCTAACTCTTTCTTTCCTTCCTGACGTTTAAATAAAGTTGTATTTGAGTTTCTCGACAGAGTTGACACGTTTAAGTTATCTCCCTTTGCAACAATAAAATTGAAAACTGTCACAAAAGAAATATTGGCAATTAGGTAAAATACGAATCATTGATTTCAATGTATCTAAAAAAATCTGAGAAAAATAAGATATATGTTTTGAGAGGCCGGCGATAGCGGCGTTCGCCAGAGGATCAGTTTCCAACTTCCACCATGGGTTGAGATAAGCTAAAACGGAGAAATTAGCCCTATTCATTGTGCTATGTAACCATTCACAGATTATAGCCGTTATTAAAATAAGGTCTAAAAATTGCTATGTCTGCAAGTTTTTTTCAAAAAAAGACAAACGTCGCCAAAATACATTATTGTTTTAAGTATTTTATTTCATTAAGCCGCAATGTTGGTGATCGTTTGCGTAAAATACTAATTGAGAACAACATACACCAGATGTGTGCGATAGTTTTATTGTTTGTGACTCGAGACTTTACATATCCCCTTAATTGGTATGAGTCTTTAATTGTGGTCTATGGGCATGCATGACTGCATTCTAGAAATGTGAGATATTTTGGTTTTGTCTTCTGAGAACTGTTATATCAATGTGGCAACATAAACTAATAATAATATTGTTAGTCTTGATTTTCCTGCAAATATTATCTAAGAGACATGTCATATCGATCTCCTCATCAAAATAGAGTATATACGTAGTATTTTCTAGTCTTTTGGCTATTGAATGTTTCCATACCACTGACAACGGAGACCTTACAAATATACAAACTGTTACAACTATAGGTGTATTTGTTTGATAAGGGTTAAGCATCCTGCCTGTTGTTATTTCACTCACATGACGGAATGTCAGCCGAATGGGTAAAGGAAACCACCCTCGAAGCCACTGTCAACAAATAAATACAACCGCCGCTAACTGCTCCTGAAATTTCAATTAGTTTAAACATGAAAAAAGTAGTGAAACACGTCAATAATCTTCGTTATTGGTGATTAAATTTACCTCTCCCAAATCATTCAGAACAAGACCCTCGACGATTTACGATAACCAGACCCCTGGGCGGCGCCAAACAGTTTGTCGTGATTGGCGTCGGATCGATGTTTACCCCTCCCCCGCCCCTCTCAACACGATGTCCCCATGCCAATGTATACGGCGCGTACATCAACAGCACGAATATTTATATTTATAAGCGATGACCTCTCAACGGTTAATCGAACTGTTGATCTTGTTTTTACATCACATATCAAATTCAGGTTTAATGCATCAAACAAATGTAATCAGTGACGCTGTGAATCACGAGTGTGGTTGGTTCTTGTTCCAAACCAATTGCTTTCTTACGGACAATATCATTACACATAGTTTTAAGAACGAACAGCAAGTCTATATATCCGACAAATATATTTTGTGGAGTTCAACATTCAGTTGTCTTTCTCGAAAAGCGTCTGATATATTTGCTTGCTGACTTGCATTTTTCGACCTCGTCCTAAAGGGCATTTCACTTATGTGGCGACGAGTGTTACACTTCTTACTCAGCCCTACCTAAATACGGAGAAATCGAGAAGGAAACCCCGTACTAAGCACTCACCTTCTGTCAAACCCTCATAGTTGCGAAAAACTCAGACATAAACTATTTATTTGAACCAGTTTGAGCTTTGTATATATATAAGTCAGGCGGAGTTATGTGTTGCATCTTGGCGGACCGTGCGGTTTGATTATAATTTATAACCGGATAACACACCCAGCGCTTCGCATCCAGTGGCTAATCTCTCGCACCACACAAGCGAGTAGTATCTGTGGTATTCAAATTTCAGTGTGTAATATCCTCTATATATGACCACAGTGCTGTTTAACACTACAACTAAACAGCCGCCTTAACAAAGTCATAAAACATGTATTTATTTTCTGTTTTTCTTATATCACATTAACAGGACTAAATTCCAATTACAGATCATTGGCCAGCATTATTATGAGAGGAAAACTGGGTAGTATATTAAACTTCCGCTGGCTCATGGCATAACAATCCATATTATAAATGGTTCGCGTAAACAGTCAGCACTCTGGAGAAGTTACCATTAGTGTCAAGCTGCAATGCACAATCTTAATTGCAAACATAATTCAATTGTCTCCCTCTCACATATAAAAGTATCAACCAAAAAACTCGCCTACCACAAAGCTCCGGCCACGGACCGTAAATCAAGACACCGGTAACTGCTTTGTCTTGTAAATTTCCAACAAGATTAAGTAATCACGCGAAATGCATAACAGACGGGAAAAACCAACAATTCTTCATTAATATTTTTGTCCTTATCCAGAATAAAACGGACAACAAAGCAAACATAAATCTCTGAGATCAATGGAAGAAATAATACTACATGTACATTAAAACGTGTAATGTAAACGGGCGAATATATACATTGAATCAAATCACTCCGCAGATTGAAAAAACAAAATGCAGCATTAGTACAAAAACCAAAAAATGCTACTTTTGAAGAGGCAGCCGCTGTCATCTTTGGCGGTATGACAGCAATACATTTTCTACGAGATATAGTAAATATTAAATGCGGCCAAAGGGTGCTTGTTAATGGTGCGTCCGGTGCAGTGGGGACAGCTTCAATACAAATTGCGAAATATTTGGGTGCAGAAGTTACTGGTATCTGTAGTGCGTCTAATATTGACCTGGTTGAGTCTCTTGGTGCGAAAAACACAATAGATTATACAAAGATGGAGATAAGTCATAGTGATCAAAAGTATGATGTGATTTTAGATGCTGTTGGTAATTTTTCATTAAGTCAATCAAGAAATATCTTAACTAAAGAAGGAAGGTTGATTTTAATTAACGCAAACTTATCTACTATTTTATCTTCAATCATCCAAAATAATGTTATTTGCGGTGTTGCAGGTGAAAGTAAGGAGTCTCTTGATTTTCTTAAGGGGCTTGTTGAGGAGGGAGAATTTAAGGCTGTTATTGATAGAACCTACGCTTTAGAACAAATTACCGAGGCTCATTATTATGTAGAACAACTGTACCCCATAATTAGGACAGGTAATTAAAGATTTAAGGAGTTATTTTCTGTTTATTTTGAATGTTGAATTTTATAATTTAACGATAATTTGAGGAACAGAAAATG
>JAVFBX010244046.1:0-10305 GCA_034783855.1 Mopalia kennerleyi | reverse complement strand
CATGTCAATTGGCAGTGGCGCCAAGCTTGTTTGTTGTAGACTTTGATGTGTAAACGCCTTTATGATTAGCCTACGTGTTTCTACCATAGACTAATGACAATTTGTGCCACATTTTCCCTTCGAATTGCAGCAAGGGATAGTACTGTGGAAGTCTCGTCTTACACATACTGACCCTTGCATAGGAAGATGATCGAGCTCCTTAAACACCGGATTGTTATTAACAGAGAAGACAATCTTTATTGTTTGAAGGCGCATTCTCAAGATTCAATTCGTAGTAACGATTTCACAGGGTTTATTTGCGGAGTTTTGATTGGTCCACTGTGTTATATGGTTTTCTCGACCAATCAAAGCACCGCAATTTGGGGAATACCCTTGAGTCGTTAATACAAATCGCACGGTAAGAATGCACCTTGACTTGGCTGCAATAACAACAATGAATGTTGTTGTTGCTTGTGATCATTGGTATGCACACGTCCGACAAGGAACAACAATGACAACATCAACAACAAAACCACAAAAGCTTTTACATCTCGTCTGTCACCGGCAGAGTACGAAAAAACCCCACAAAATCAACAGAACCTTATTTTAATATTGTTGTTTCCCCTAGAAAGCTCTTAGCAACGTATCTATGGCTAATTATATAAGTGCAGCTATATGTTAGCTTTCCTATTAATGACAACGGTCTGCTTAGATATAAAGTCCACAATGAAGCTCTAAAATTTCCCATAATGCCTTGAGAGAACGTCTTCCGGAATGTTTTATTATCGGAAGCCAGGTAAAAGTAAGTCTAAACTTTTTACACGCCGTTTTATTATCAGACTGTGCTAAATTTATTTTAATGCAAATTGGTCAGGAAAGAATATAAAAGCTTCAGTCAAAAACGCCTTAATTGGGTTTCCCATTCTTTGTATTATCAAACATAAGTAAATATACAATCGCCGTTGAAAACAATGGTTTGTTTAAGTTTGTTTGTTTGATTGGAGTGTAACGCCGTACTTAAGGTTATATCACTCAAATGGCGGCGAACTAGCCTACAGGGTGAAAGAAACCATCACGCGACTGGTAACAAACCAAGACAAGGTGGGCGCAAATACAGGACAATCACAAACAGATCAGCTTCGCGTTGCCCCTCGCCTTGAGCACCAGAGCAACTTGATTCTCCGTCCCAACCGTCTGCGTTTGTTCGAGGCATGCAAGTTTTGTTATAAAAGCAAAGGCAAAGTGTTTGGAGGGGGCGCAACCGTTTTCGTGGATCCTATTGTGACATTTTCGTCACATGGAAATAGTCTATTCTCAAGGTACGATTTGCCGTTACGACTAAAGAGGATTCCCCTTATTTGTGGCAACTTGATTGGTCGAGAAGAACACAAAACAGTCGACCAATCTAACGTTCCCAAATCAGGGAATTGTTGAAACCGTTACTACAAATCTCATAGTGAGAATGTACCTTTAGTTATGAAACATTTTTTTTCAGAAACTTTAATATCATGGGTGGTTTGGTGCCTGGGTGGCAGTCCTGGCAATAAGAATATTTTGACAAAACGAATTTTATTCTAAAACTGAAACAAAGTAAGTCTTTAAAGTATGTGTCGGTATGGACAGAATGCAATACAGTGTCTACACTTGTTCTTGTCACACAATGATTCAACTGGTAAACATTTATTTGTTTGATTGGGTTTAACATCAAGTTTAGAGTCACTCCTTCACTAACCATTTAAGACATACGAAGACCCTAAAGACGTTGGGACGCGATCTGAATCATTTTCACATCTACAAGTTATAGGGCCCGATATTATACAACCGAAACAAGGTGAATCAAACGTGACAGTTTGTGTATTCCTTGATGTCAAAAACTAGAACGATTTACCGGCACCCAATTACGATTTACAAGGCAGATACATCTTGACGTGTGATCTGATCCGAAAAAGACAATATTTCGTTTCCTTATTAGTTTTGTTACTTTATGGCCCTTTAGCTATGAATTGATTGAAGAGCTCTCTCAAGGGAGATCATTTCAAGAACAAGCTGGATTTTTTAAAGATTAAATACACTTGCTCACTTGATTGGAGTAGCGCAGAACACTGAATATAAATTCCATGAAATAACTGGAATTTAAAAATCAATAAAAGATGCTTGGATCTTGTTGCAGAGCAAAACACATTAAGAATTAATTTAAATTTTATTGCGTGGAACTAAAGTTGATTTCGCCTCAGTATGACTTTCTGAGATGTAATGCCTAGGGTTTTTACGACGAAGTGAAAGCAATGCCATTGATACGAAAGCGTGTCACTCCAAACGGGTGGCGTATGTAATAAATTGCACAACAATAACAACGAACAATAGCACTATACAACACATGATGCAAACATAAATAGCGTGGAATTGTACAGCCCTAGAGAGCGGCATGCTACAGCTTAGATTATAAAACAACTATCCCCATTAAAAGACATTTAGCTTTGACACTGGTAGATTAGATCGCGTACACTTTGTAAAATAATTACAAATATTTACATGTTTTACTCGATGAATTGTATCCTTTGTCAGAACGCTATAGACACATTCTGAGTAGTCTTTGTGTTAAAAAAAAAATCAATTGGTTGTTATTTCCATTGTGTTTCTATCGATAACTATATATGTGTAGCCTTTTGTACTTCCGGCCAAAGCAACTTTATTAATGAAGGCCTATATATATCTATGTCTTTGATAGAGTACATTATGAATCCATTTAACCGAAATTTACAAGATTAAGTTGACAAGGCTACCTTACTTTTCTTTCGCCCAGTGTTTTGTATTCCAAGTCCGTAACTATTTATTACATGGTTCAGAGAATCATGGAGAATTCTTTAAATGTCTTGTGTTAGGTAACTCAATTTCAATGCAGTCTTGAGATGTTTTATAGACTTTCTGTAAAATAACCCGCTTAACACGCTGTGGGTCGATAAACAAAATTACAACTCATTCATCTCACATCGTTATTCCATATTACAAAAAAAGCCGAGGTCCATAAAATTATAAGCCCCCTTTTCCTTTCTTTCGCACTTTGTTTTGTATTCTAAGTCCGTAACCAATTAATTCACGGTTCAGGGAATCATGGAGAATTCCGTAGATATCTTTTGTTAGGTAACTCAATCTCAAGCCAGTCTAGCGATGTTTTACAGACATTCTGTAGATTGACCCTCTTAACGAGCTGAGGATAAACATAATTACAACCCATTCACCCGAATTCTGAAAGCATAGGGGTTAATCTGATTGTCCAGTTTGTATACGTCCAGCGCCTCTATTTTTGAAAATGTACAGAACTGGATGTGATGAGGTTAACGTTGATTGGCAGAGAATTTATTCATTTATTGTCCAATCTTTTTTTCAGCGGTTGATGCCACATAAAATGAAGACCTGTTATATAACGAAACTTCTTATAATAGTTCAATTCATGATGAATGATAAAATTTTCAATTGATGATGCTACCCTCCAATATTTAATGGGTTTTTTTATTTGGAAATTCAGCTTTGTGTCAACAATTCTGTTAAATAAAGATGCAATCAGATCTCTATGTTTGCGTTATAAAGCATTTGTTTACAATAACCAAATGTTAGTTTGTGACAAACCGGAAAGCGTTCTATGAAATGATTTCGTCACATTGCGATTTGATCAAGGTGTTACTCAATTACAAGTGACTAGATGAGCTCGACTTTTGACCCCGCCATATGGATTTAATTGAATTACCTATCAGTATTCATTTTTATTATTTCAATAACGATTATCTTCTTATCGTAGAATTTTTGTCTCCCGTTAACAAAACTATGTGAGCGTATGTTGTGTCGGTCGACGAAACCCATTGTGAAACAGAAGAATCAGAAATTATTTTATAACTATGAAAGAATAACGGAATCCTGTGAAAGTCTTTTCAAATTTGGATGCTACTTTGGAGAAGATGAGCTAAGTTAATGTCCTGAGAATGACTCTGAACAAGGTCATTCAAAGACCGTTTCTAACAAATGATCAGTCAATATGACAAATCTGTCGGCGGACACACTTCCGCAATATCAATAAACAGGTTCAGATGTTAACACAAGTATGAACAACTATAGAGGGAAGGATAATAAACGACTTTTCTTTAACAATTTGCCTTTCGTTAGGCTGAATGACATGAAAAATGTGTTGAAACATTTCGCTTTTTACCAAAATCTTGGTAGCCGAGTTTTCAAACTCTCATAAATTTCTATCCTTCTTAGACTTTTTGTGTTTCATACCTTTAAGGCCCTGAGTGGCAAAGATGTTCCAACGAGTCATTATTTCATTTAAAAAATTGAAAAAGAAATGGAGATTTTTTTTATTAAACGGACTGGCGAATGAAGAAACGCAACTTAATCATTATCAAAGTATTTCTCATAATGATCAGTCACGAGGGCATATCTGTTGGCGGGCACACTTCCGTATCAGCAGTGAACAGGTCCGGTATGTTAAAACAAACATTTTCAACTTAAGTGAAAACATTCTAAAGACAGGAATTCACATCACTGTGTTTTTTCCTTTCGTTTTCCTTTTTTTTGACCAAAATCTTTAAATTTATGTGTTGACAGTCATAAATATATGTCGTCCAAAGTTAAGCATTTCCTTTCTCAAGATGATGGATCTATTGGCGGACACACATCCGTATCATCACATTGGCCTGTTCACACAAGTATTGACACGTCAAAGGGAAATATAAAAACACTAGTTCTCCTCACTTACGCACTTTGCTGCCTGGCATGACAAATATGTTCACATATTTGAGAATTTTTTCATCAAAAAACATTGTATTTCAAACTCATTAACCACATTGAGCGTTTCTTGTGATAGCAATGGGCGTTCGCGTGTAAAACATATTTTGCAAACTAAACACTACATTCTTAGAAAAATATGACTCTAATGGAGCCCTTGAAGGTTTTTCAGTCATGGCTCTGATGGAACCCTTTATGGAGTCTACCCAGCATTTTTTCCAAGTATTTCTTCCTTTCTTCATAGACCAAAGCTCCGTGTTTATCGTAATTGTTCCATATAGAACCATCCTCTTTTAATAAAGACGCCCTCAAAGAACCATTATTTCTAAGAGTTTTTCTAGCAAAACAAATTTTGTTCTAAGATTACAATTCTCAGCACTGTTCGGATCAGGCCGTGATTTATATATATGACAGGTGTTACGTGTTGCACTTTAGGACATTTAACTTATTTGACGACTTTAAATTGTCTGTGTTTAGTAGAAAATCCTGCTGCAACTTAGATAAGAAAACACCCAAACACAAAAGATTTCCTTTGTAAATAGTCTTTTATTAAAGTTACTCATAGACGACTTAAAATCATAAACTACCAACTCCGAAGGGTGACGGATACCATATACTGCATGACACTGGCAACGAGCAATGGTAATGTACAGGACAGGACAGGTAACATGAGGCTTAATATCACAAACTTTAATAAACCACAGCAGGTAAGCGTCAATCTGTGATTAGGAAATATCAACACACAAAATACTTTTAGATTCGGCACTTTATTAAATAAATACAAATATAATGTGGGTGGTTGGAAGGAGCTTCGTGTTCGGTTGTTGTCAGGTTTTTGTCCTATCCTGTCTTTCTTTGTTGTCAATGGAAAACATCAATACACAAAACACTTCTAGCTTTGACACTGGAAGATAAGTTCAAATTGACTTTGTTAAATAATTACAGATAATTACATAATTAACTTGTAATTACTGTATATAGAGCAGTGACTTATAAACCTAATAGAGTTAAAGCACCTTCACGACTAACTATTGTAACACCTGTGAAACAAGCTATCACAGGTGAGTAAAGGGAGACACAAATCAGCGGTGTGTATACAGGCAAATTTGCTTGAAAAATTGTCCTTTTTGAGAAAACCATAGGTTCAATTTCTGAACAGTATTTTGTTTAACTGTCCAAATAGTTTAGTTATTTCATATACTAAATGTAACTTTATGTAGAACAATGTTAGTTTAGCTATCTGTGGTTCGTATCAACATAACTGTAATAATGAATCCATCTATGTCTTTGATAGAGTTACATCATCAATCCATTTTATCAATGGTTGCAGGAATAAGTTGACAATGCTATTTTACGTTTTTATTAGCACAGCGATTCCTACTCGCCGTTTGTAACCAATTATTACACGGTTCTGGAAATCAGGAAGAATCCCTAACTTGTCGTTTGTTAGGAAATTCAATTTGAATGCAGTCTAGAGATGTATTATAGACTTTCTGTAGATTAACATTGCCAAGAAGCCCTGAAGACAAATTATGCCCGATTCAGCTCAAGTCTGGATGAGGAGAGGTTAATCTGATTTTACAGTTTGTATACGTCCAGGGATTCTCTCTAAAGATGAACTGAACTGGAGGTGATGAGATTAACGTTGATTGCCAGAGGATTTTTTGGTTTTTTGTAGACTCAATGAACTATGCTCTTTATAGCATGCATTCTTCAGTAAAATGACGACTGAAGAATTTTACTGAAGTTCTATTGCATAAACGACATGTTATATAACGAATTTTCTTGCAATAGTTCGGTTCGCAAAGAATAACAAATATGCTCAATTGGCTGTGTTACTCTCGAAGGGTTACTGGCGTTTGTATATAGAAATTTAGGTTTGCGTCCAAAATTTCCTCCACATAAAGTGGATTAGACCTTAAGTTTGCATCATAAAGAAATTAATTGCACCACAATCAAACATTTAATTAGGGTGGTAGGAGGCAGAAGTTTCTGTGTGCTGCCATAGACACTGGAACACATGGATCAAGTCTGTTTTGTGACGTTTATGTTTGAATGCTTGAGGTTTAATGACGTACTTATGTGGTTGTCTCCCTTATATGACGGCATGCCAGCCCAATGGATGAAGACAATACCTGTCTTCGTCACTGGTAACAGCCAAAGACAAGACAGGACAATCACAGGACGTAATTTAAATACACCACAAGACATGTTGCCTCCCCAATAGGCGAAGAAAATCAATTTAACTGAGTGGCAGCAGCCAAATACAAGACAGGACAATCAAAAACACAAGACAATTAAAATAATTTATACCAAACTGCATAAAAAGTTCTGTGAAATAGTTTTACCACAAGAGGTCACGTCTTGTTCGACCCCTGACCCTCCCATGAGAATTGAATTGAATAACCGATGAATGGTTTCTTTCTTATCTCAATAAAGATTTGGTACCTTTTCGAAAGAAATGTCTTATTTTAGTTTTGATTGGTGTGATCTGTCAAAATTTAAAAAATTTTGTTGGACTAAAGACGATTTATCTAAATGTTTTTTGAGTTCAGAACAGAGAGCTGTGAACACATGAAGCTGAGAGTAAAAAACCGCAAATAAATCATTACCAAAAGCATTTCTTAAAAATAATTACTCAAGATGACAAATCTGTTGGCGAAACCACTTCCGTAATATTAAATAAACTGGTTTGCATGTGTGCTAACAATTAAGAAAGGGTAAACAAAACACGACTTTCTCTTCACCAATACATTTTGTCACTTTGCTACCCTGAATGACAAATGTGTTGAAGCATTTTCCTTTTTACCAAAATCGTTCTATCCGATTTTGAAACAAACATAAATGTATATCCTTCTAAAATTTTGCGTTTTATATTTTTAATGTCCTGAGTGACAAAAGGTGTTCAAACGATTCCCTATTAAAAAATTTTTTTGTAGAATTAGTTGGAGATTTGGTGTCGGAGGTATTCGCTGTATGTATATTGCGATATTTGACCTAACTTGTAGAGATCTTTACCACCGATCCCACCCAGTCTCCTTGAGTCAATATAATTGATTTTGCACGGCAGCATTAAATTATCACGGTTTATATCAAACTAAACAGCAATTTCCTGTTTACAGACTTGATCCAAATTAAACTTATTCAAAATGTTGCTAAATTTAAATGAATTAGATGATTCATCAACGTCTCAAGACCCGGTGTGTCCTGACGCGAAACTCTAGTCCATACATTGTCCAGCTTGGGCCATCTTTCTAGACAAACAAGGAGAAAATATCCCGCATAGCTCGAGTAATAGGCAATCAGCATTAGAGAGTACATATGCACCTGCTATAATCCCTAACATTGAGATACATCTAACTACCACTTAACAAAGTAGGGACAAAATTTAACAAGAGAAAACCAACTTTACGCATAATTAGGGACATTGCTCGAAAAGTATATTGTCTTTCTCTACTGTTTACCATGATATTCCGGCAGAGGCGATACACTGATTGAAAAGTGGCAGATGTATTTGATTGGTCCCATAGTTTGTTTTTCAACTCGCTTAAATCTTTGTCCGCCGAGCGCCGGAACCAGGCAAGCAAGTCTGAATGACATAATTTCGTGGAGATAACATACTCAAGGGTATTTCACTTATATGTCGAAGGATTTCCACTTCACACAGTTCCTTGCCCTAGTATGGTGGAAAACCGGGAGGAAACCTAGTAAAAACCACCCCCACGATTGCTGGAGCCACATCTTGTGACTCACTCATATACCCAAGGGTCGACAGACGGACTCAATCCTGTGAACGGTAAATCGAAGTAGGAGTTTTTCTAACGCGCTGGCTAACTGCTACGCCACGCCCGCCTTTGGTAGAAGCCCAGTACTGGGTAGTTGCCTTTTTGTTTGGCTTTTTATCTAACTTTGTTGTTTTTGTGTTGATTGATGTTATCTCTCTCAAGCCGGCTTGTACTTCCTGGAGACGAAAACCATTGCCAACCAAGAGAGAAAATCATTATTCAATAATCACGAAAGAATAGCAGATTCCTGTCAAAAATAAAACAGAACCATACGTGGCGTCTCTTTAAAAACAATGACCCTAACTAATGCTCTGACAAGATGAACGCGAAAAAAGTGGGGTTTTTTTTCTCAAAATGGACAAGCGAGCAATGAAAAGCAGATAAATCATGAAGAATGTATTTCTTATAATGATCAGTCAAGATGATATATGTGTTGGCGGACACACTTCCGTTACATCAGTCAACATGTTCGTATGCGAACACAAATATTGGCAGCTAAAATGGAGATATTAAAAAAAAGACTTCTCTTCATCAATGTGTTGGGCGGCCTTGCATGACAAATTTGTTGGAGCATTTATTTTGACAGTCATTAATGCCTGTCGTCCCAAGTAAAGATTTTTGTTTTGGTTTTTAAATGTCTAAAACCTGAGTGATTCAAGGATTCGCTACCATACAGAGTTCAAGATTTGGTGTCGAAAACATTCGCTGTATGAATATGCAGACCTTCGATCTACCTTTTAATAGTCACGACCTTTTACATATCCAGTAATTTCCTCGAATCGACCAACGACTGATTCAATATTGATTTTATGTACGATTGACTTTCGACACGTCCTGTAGATCCACGAGCCATTCCACAAACGATTCTTTCTAATTCTCGAAGCTTCCATTTGTATGTATAGAGTTCTTAGACGTTTACTCAGATTCCATGACCCGACCAACACTGGGTTCTTTGTCATTCTCGGGGATATTTACTATATGTATGATGACCAGCAAAAATATAAACTCATTTGATATTGTTAAATCATTTAGAATGACCATTGAAATCTAATTCACCTTGCAGTAAAACAATGCATATATAAAATAAATAATAGCATTCCGATAAAATGGTTAAGCCACGGTTCGCCTGTTCCAAGTGTTGCTCAATTAAAATAATCAGATGAGATCACGCCATGTTCAGCATCTGACTCTTCAGTTGAATTGCTGATTAATGTTCGCTTTAACACCTCCGCCTTGTGGTAGGAGTTTGTGTCCACCATTAATGTTTGTGTGTTGATTGGTGTTATCTCACTCAAGTTGGACTGTACTTCCTGGACACGAACAAATGTCGGGCTCCAGTCAAGAATAATAAAAATGTATCTTTTTGAACACAATCACCTTAACTAATAGTCAAAGACGACAACCAACGCGAAAAACGTTTTTGGCATCAAAAGAGAATACATACATTAAACCGAGGAGAAAAGAAAGGCAACTAAATCAATAAGAAAATATTTCTTATAAATGATGCGTCAAGATGACATATATATCTGTATGTATGTGGACACACTTCCGCGTAATCAGGTTGGCCCGTTAACACAGATATTAACAGTTTAACGGTAAATATAAAAACACCATTTGTCTTAAGTTACGTTTTTATTTCACTTTGCTGCCTTACAGGTCAAACGTGTTGAAACAAAAAACTCCAGTCTAATTAAAATCAGATCTCAAAACGCTCCCCGTGTTTTGTTTGTCGCTTATATTGAGGTCTAACGCAATCACC